>PVJI01003110.1:0-130406 GCA_004026765.1 Micronycteris hirsuta
GGTTCCTCCAGGAAATCACTCTCAGGGCAGGACCCAATGAGCAGCAGCGTGGAGCCGTAGACAGTGCCCGGGACCAGGCATCAGGACACCAGGGTTTCACACTGGCTTTGACCCCGGATAATCGTGGGCCAGCCTCTTTTCTCTGGACTCTTGTTCCTCATTAGTATCGTTATGGGGTTGGCTCATCCTTAGGTTTTGTTCCAGTTTTAGCTTTCGGATTTGAAGCTGGAATCACACTAAAGTGGCAGTGTCACTTCTTCCAAGGGTATTTGCATTGATACGTGGGACAGAGACTCGGGCCAGAGGACGGGGAGCTGGTGGTGGAATGCCAGGCTTCCTTACGTGTCCGGGAGAGGTGTTTCCCTGTCGTCACACCGCCTAGGAAAGCACAGCGAAGGCGGGTCCTGAACCCAGCCCCAGAAACTGGCCAGCTCCTAAACGCAGCCCTGACTCACACTTGAGAGTGTGGTGGAGCCATCCTGGGAAACGGGGCCAGGGCCTCCCACCTGATTGGTCCGAATCCCTGTGGGCAGCTGGTGTGAAGGAGCCTGGATTCCTGGATGTTCCCTGGGATTTTACCAGGGATTAGTGGGCCTAATGGGTCAGAGGAAAGAGTCACGTGGGAAGAATTTGTCATTGAAGAGCAGGAGAGTTGGGGTTTAGTCCTGAGTCTTGCTCGCTTTGCTAGTTGCGTGCCTGGGGCACATCCCTGCTCTCTGAGCAACAGTTGCTTCGTATGTAATGTGAGGGAGCTGAACTCTGCGGTCTCCTCCGCACTGTGGCTCCCCAGGCTTCCCAGGCCCTCAGATGCACTTCCATCTCTGTCTGTCCTGGGGATTTGCCCACCAGGGATGCTCGCTCTCCCCATTTCCTACCTCACTCACCTGGCGCTCTTCTCCATGGCGTGTTGTTCAGGGTGCAGGCTCCCTCAGTGTGAGAGAGTACTGAGCAGAATACAGCATGGAGTGGTAGCGAATGTGGACAACTGGAGAGTTCATGTCCCAACGAAGCCATTCAGGTGCTTTTTAAAACATAATACTAGCCTAAAAAGTTGTGGGTGGTTGAATTTGCCCCGGCACCGGGATTCGCGACCTCTGGCCTATAGACAGGTAAGGCCCCTTTTCTCGAAGGAGGCTCTGCTGGCACCTCACACTCCTCTTCTCATGACACATCATTTTGTGGTAATTACTTGCTTATTACAGACTTTCCCACTAGGCTGTAAATCCATTTGGGCAGGTACAAAACTCTTTTATCCTCAGCTCTATTCCTAAACTTATCAAAGAATTGGTACATAGTAGGTGCTCAGTAAATATTTATAAAATCAGCAAATGAGGGGATGATTAATAAATAATTGTTGAATGAATTAATATAAGGGTCCTTCAATGACACTGTTGTTTTCATTTTACTCCATTCTCTGGCCCTGAAAAACTTACAACACCAGCAGCCTCACCGTTAATGGTTCAAATTCTTTAGACCCCAGTTTGCCCACTTTGTTTGACTCAGTGTAATGCTCTGGTTGAGCCCCGTTGTTTCCAAACAGTGCCCTTCAGCTCTTTCAGGGGCGTTTCGGTTGGGAAGGGCAACGAGCAGCCCTGCGGTTGTCCGCTGTCTTCATCCGGGGAAGTCAGCGGAATCACTGTACCATCCCCCACATTTATTCCCAGATCATTAAACACCTCTCAGTGGGAATGCAGGCTGGTGCGGCCACTGTGGAAAATGGTATGGAATTTCCTCAAAAAACTAAAAATGGAACTGCCTTTTGATCCAGCGATTCTGCTGCTGGGAATATACCCTAAGAATCCTGAATCACCAATTCAAAAGAACCTATGCACCCCTATGTTCATAGCAGTGCTATTTACAACAGCCAAGTGCTGGATACAGCCTAAGTGCCCCTCAGTAAATGACTGGATCAAAAAACGGGTACATTTACACAGTGGAATACTTCACAGCAGAAAGAAGGAACTCCTACCTTTTGCGACAGTGTGGAGGCACCGGGGAGCATTATGCTAAGTGAAATAAGCCAGTTGGTAAAAGACACTTACATTATGATCTCACCTATAAGAAGAATCTAATGAACAAAGTAAACTAATAAACAAAATAGAACCACAGGCAGGGAAACATGGAACAGACTGACAGTGACCAGAGGGGAGCGGGGAGGGGGAGAATGGTGGAAAGAAGGGGAAGGGACCAGTCAAAGAACATGTATGAGTGACCCATGAACATGGACAACAGTGTGGGGACTGACCATGGGAATTGGGGGTGGGGTGGATGGGCGGAGGAGGACACCGAGGAAAAACTGGAATGACTGTAATAGGATAACAATAAAATAAGACCCTTCAAATCCATGGTCTTCGTTTTTGTAAAATAGGCATAGAAGGCATAATTATCCTCATTTTATAATGAGAAAAACTGAGACCCAGAGAAGTTAGAGCTACATAGAGATCCTCATCAACAGAACCTTCACTAGGATATGTATATTGTAAGTCCGCCCTCCCATACTGGAGACACATGTTAATCATTAATGCCCTTCATTCCATTGAGCTCCAGCTCTACCTCAGAATCCTACCTAACACAGCGTTCTAGTTAGTTACCACCAATTAGTTGAAAGTTGGCACTTGAGATGAAGACTATTGGCCATCTGTAGCTGATGACCCCTGCTTCTGCCACCAGGCAGTTTTTACAGAAAAAAAAAGGTTAATTTATTTTTCAGGAAGGCCTGAGGCTCATAGGTAATGAATACCAGCTTGTTCCACCACCTGGGAGCCTCGGTGGTGTTGGTATTATACTCCTCCTGCTTGCTCTCCTCCCACCCCCACTCTTATTCACCCTCAGGCTTTCTGATCTTGGCTGTGCTAGTCTTGCCTGAAGTATGTTGGGAAGAAAGGAGGCCTGTAGTACCTCGAGGAGGTCAAGGAATGGGGCCACTTGACTCCTGGTCATGTCTGTTGTTGACTCCAGTTCTTCGCTTCTTCTGGTCACCTTCACCTGCATCTAGTGACTTCACCCCAGACAAGGCTCAGGCGACTGAATGGTCTTGGCGGGGAACTATCTCAGTGCAGTGCTGGGTCTCACCACAAGGTGGCGCTGTATCTTCCTTTGCTTCTGCTTTCTATCTTGGTGGAAAATGTCTGAATTTGCACACTGTTAACTCAGCAAATAAAAATGTGACTACATGTGGCTTCATAATTTAAATAGATGATTTAATTGTCATGTTTCAATTTCTATCAGGTTTCAGACAGTTATAAATAATTGCATCTCCCTGCTGTGCATTTGAAATAATGGCAATGCGCTATACTAGGAGAGGGGCTCTAAGTTCTAACCCTAACTTTACACATATTGATTTCCCAGAACCTTCTGCAATACCCTAGGTTCCTTCCTATAAGTTATCTGAAAAAGAGGCAAAATGGAGGCAATAATCTGTTTTCGCCTTCCTCTCTCAAAAGTCTAGGAGCTGTAGGTATCTCTTACCTCTTAGATGATGTTGCCTTCATTCTATCTGTTTATTGGCTGAGTAAGTGATTGGTATATGCAAGATACTATCACATATACAATGAGGCCATGAAAGGGCAGGGCTTGGCCTTCAGCTTGCTCATAAAACTCTCTGGAGAGCTTCCCAGCAAAAGAGCATAAACACCCCACTCACCTACTGGAGGAATTCTATCACCTCCCCACTCCTTTGCCTCAGCTTCTTGGGGTGACCTGGATTTCCCCAGTCTCCTGCTCCATTCACATCACTATGCCTTTGCTCATTCTCTCTCAGGCTGCGAAATCCTACTCACCCTTCAAGGTCCAGCTCTAAGCTGCTCCCTCCATGAAGTCTTCTTGGAGCTTCCCAGAGTCACTAATTCTCTCTTTTCTCATAGCTCTTTGCTTCTGATATTATTACACTCTTTGTATTGTACTTTTGTGTGTGTGTGCTTTTGGGTTCAGATCTTTTTGTCCTTTTAAAAACAATTAAATTATATAGGTTCAAGAGCTCTGCTCTTAAATCTTCCTGCCTCTCCAGAGGTAACTACCATATATTTTTTTCTATTTTTAAAATATATTTTATTGATTATGCAATTACAGTTGTCCCATTTTCCCCTCTTCACTCCCCTATGCCCTGTACACCCACTCCCACCCACATTCCCTCCCTTTAGTTCATGTCCATGGATCATACACATAAGTTCTTTGGCTTCTACATTTCCTATACTATTATTACCCTTCCCCTGTCTATTTTCTACCTACCATTTATGCTACTTATTCTCTGGAAATTTTCTCCCTCTCTCCCCCTCCCACTCTCCTGTTGATAACCCTCCATGTGATCTTCATTTCTGTGGTTCTGTTCCTGTTCTAGTTGTTTGCTTTTGTTTTTGTTTTAGGTGTGGTTCTTAACAAGTGTGAGTTTGCTGTCATTTTACTGTTCATATTTTTTATCTTCTTTTTCTTAGATAAATGCCTTTAACATTTCATATAATAAGGGCTTGGTGATGATGAACTCCTTGAACTTGACCTTATCTGGGAAGCGCTTTATCTGCCCTTCCATTCTAAATGAAAGTTTTGCTGGATAGAGTATCCTTGGTTGTAGGTCCTTGCCTTTCATGACTTGGAATACTTCTTTCCACCCCCTTCTTGCCTGTAAGGTCTCTTTTGAGAAATTAGCTGACAGTCTTATGGGAACTTCTTTGTAGGTAACTCCCTCCTTTTCTCTTGCTGCTTCTAAGATTCTCTCTCCTTATTTTTAATCTTGGGTAATGTCATTATGATGTGCCTTGGTGTGTTCCTACTTGGGTCCAACTTCTTTGGAAGTTGGTGAACACCAACTTCTCCCACCAACTTCTCTGAGCTTCCTGGACTTCCTGGAAGTCTATTTCCTTCGCCAGATTGGGGAAGTTCTCCTTCATTATTTGTTCAAATAAGTTTTCAATTGGTTGCTCTTCCTCTTCTCCTTCTGACACTCCTATAATTCGGATATTGGAATGTTTAAAGATGTCCTGGAGGTTCCTAAGCCTCTCCTCATTTTTTTGAATTCTTGTTTCTTCATTCTTTTCTGGTTGAATGTTTTTTCTTCCTTGTGGTATACACCATTGATTTTAGTCCCAGTTTCCTTCCCATTACTATTGGTTTCCTGTACATTTCCCCTTATTTCACTTAGCATAGCCTTCATTTTTTTCATCTAATTTGTGACCAAATTCAACCAATTCTGTGAGCATCCTGATTACCAGTGTTTTGAACTTTGCATCTGATAGGTTGGCTATCTCTTCATTGCTTAGCTGTATTTTTTCTGGAGCTTTAATCTGTTCTTTCTTTTGGGCCTTTTTTTTTTTTTTTTGTCTCAATGTGCCTGTTACATAGTAAGGAGTGGAGCCTTATGTGTTCACCAGGGCAGGGCAACCAATGTCACTGCATCGTGATGCTGTCTGTGGGGAAGGGGTCTGAGAGGGAACAATGGTGCTTGCTCTGCTCTCTGCCGGTTTTCAGTCACTTCCCCTGCTACCTACAAGCAAACTGGGCCCTTCTGGTGTTGACTCCAGTTGGGTGGGCTTGTGAATGTTCTAGGACACTGTGGGTCTCTCCAATGAACTCTCCTGTGAGGCTGGGAGTTTCTCCCACTGCTGCAACCCCCACAGGTGTTTTCAATCAGTGGTTTGAGGCTTTATTTTCCTGATCTGGGACCCTGGGTTGCGAGGTCTGTCTCACTCCCCAGTCGTTCCTTCCAGTTTATCTGCACATGAATGTGGAACTGCCCGGTCTGCAATGTGCTGCCTTGCCCGCCCTGGTCCACCAGCTGCCTCCTTGCCTCGAGTCCTCTCCTCCTGGCTGCCCGTCTCTGCCCCTCCTACTGGTCTGGGTGAATGCTTCTACTTTAACTCCTTGGTTGTTGGACTTCCATACAGTTCGATTTTCTGTCAGTTCTGTTTGTTTTTTGTTCTTTAAATTGTTGTCCTTCTTTTGATTGTACAAGGATGCACAGTATATCTACTACCTACACCTCCATCTTGGCCGGAAGTTGGTAACTACTATCTTGAAGTTGCCATTTATCATTCCAATGTTTATTTTTATACTTTATTTCTACATATGTATGTATTCTCCCCTTTTCTCTTGGTCTCTCTCTCTCTCTCTCTACACACACACATACATATACACGTGCAGAGCTTTGGGTGCTTTTAAAATGTATGTAAATAGAAGCATACTGTAAAATTCTTTGCAACTTGTTTTTCTCACTCAACATTGTGCTTTTGAGATTTTGCCATGTTGACACCTGTTATTTCTATATGATATTCTCTCCTAAAGATAAGTTCTTACCCGATGTACAGTTACAGTATTCCTTTCCTTTTTTTAAAAAAAAATTGCAGCCCTGGCTGATGTGACTCAGTGGATTGAGTGCACGCTGCAAACCAAAGTGTTGCTGGTTCCATTCCCAGTCAGGGCACATGCCTGGGTTGCGGGCTGGGTCGCCAGTGGGGGCCATGTGAGAGGCAACCACACACTGATGTTTCTCTCCCTCTCTTTCTCACTCCTTTCCCTTCTGTCTCAAAATAAATGAATAAATTCTTTAAAAATATTTTAAAAAATTGCAAGCAGTGCTGTAAGGAATGTTCTCATATCCATCATTTTGTGCATGATATGTATAAGAGTTCCTTTAGGGTGGGCACCTAGAAGTGGCAGCACTTAAAGCTGTATATGCACATCTCTAACTTTCCTAGGTACAACCAAATTTTATTCAAAGTATTTGTATTAATTTATACTCCCACCAGTAATGTAAAAAAAAAAAATCAAATTCCTCACATCCTTTCTAATACCTGCTGTTTTTAATCTCTTTTCATATTGACCAACCTGATAGGTTTATAATAAAATTTTTAATTGTATATTTCCTTTATTACTGTTGAAGCAGAGCATCTTTTCATATGATTATTGGCATGTTGGGTTTCCTCATTTCCTACTACCTTTTCCATCCTATTAGGTCATTATTTTCTTACTGAATTATAAGAACTCTTTATGTATTCTGAGTGTTTGCTTTTGTGCATGTTTATTACCTGTCCTCACAAACTTCATGGTCAAAGGAAGAGAACAGGCCATGGGGTGTGATGAGTGCTGTGACAAGTTCTCGGGGCTGTGAGACACAAAGGGGCACGGACGGGGCTCTGAAGCCAGGTTTCAGAGGGAGTGGGAGGCTTCTGGAAGATGACATTTAATCTGAGATCCAGATAATGTAGCCAGTTGTAGAACTGAGCTTTATCTTCGTTTTATCTCCCCCCTTCCAAATGCACTTTTTCCAAATACTACCTTCTACTCAGTGACCATTATTTACTGTTTGTAGAAGTGAAATAGAGGAGGGTATGGAGCAGGTGCAACCTTGTAGTATCTCTCAAATTTTACTCAGTTTAAGAGTCTAGGGCAATTCAGCTTTCTCTGTGTATGTTTGAGACTTAATGAATATTAGAGTGGAACTCGTCTTAAGAGGGCATTGAATCTAAGCTTTCACCCAGTGCTGGGATGCCCTGTATAACATCTCAGGTAGGTGGTTAACCTGCTGTTGCTGTTGAGCCTCTGAGCCTGACAAGGTCAGTCCTTCATGAGACATCCCATCTATTTGCAGATTAACTGGTTGTTATAAATCTCTCCTTCTATCGGGCTCCATGCCCTTTCCACCCATGGTTTCCTGTCTTCCCTCTGGAAGCAAACCAACCAACCAACAAACAAATACCTGTTCATTCTACCTGCTTGCCCTTCAGATACCTAAAGACAGTAACCTTGTATGTTTTGAATCTTCTTGTCTCCAAATGAATCATTGCTAGTCCAGTCAACCTACTTTTTATTCTGAGCATTCATGGATCACCTTGTCCAGCTCCATGAGATTTTGTTACTGAGCATTGGAGTGGGAGGAGAGACTTGACTTCTGAGGAGCCTGGGGAGAAAAGGTAGCTGTAGGGGATCTACATACGTGTGGGAACCTTGGGCTCTGGTTCTTAACCTGAATTGCATGTTAGAACCACCTGGGGAGTTCTCTTATTAAGGTATAAAGAAATGGTAGTTTATTAATTCATAGTTTGTTGTGAATCATAGATCTTTCATTGCAGTTTTTAATTTACATAAAATTTACTTTTTTTTGGTGTTTAGTTCTATGAGTTTTGACAAATGCAGTCATATAATTACCACCACAATCAAGGAAACTTCTATCATCCTATAAAATGTCCTTTCTGTCCCTTTGTCCTAAACCCTCCCCCCAGCTCTCAACCCCTGGCAACCACTGTTTGCTCTCCATTCCTATAGTTTTGTGTGTTTCATAGACATAAAAGGATACAGTATGCAGCTCGACTTGGACTTCTCCAACTTTGTTTTCCTATTTCAAAATTTTGGTTATATGTGCTCCTTTGCCTTTCTAAGTTTTAGAATGATCTTATCAATATCTACAAAACATCTTACTGAGATTTTGATTGGGATTGTGTTGGATGTACAGATTAATTTGGGGGAAAACTGACTTTTTAACAATAATGAGTCTTTCAATCCATGAACTCAATATATTTCTCCATTTATTTAGGCCTTTGATCTCTTTCCTCAGTGGATTGTAGTTTTCAGCACACAGATCCTGCACACATTTTGTTAGCTTTGTGCCTTAGCATTTCATTTTTCCAATGCTATTATAAACAACACTGTAAAAAATTCAATTGGTTCATTGCAAGTATATAGAAATACAATCAATTTTTGTGTATTGATCTTGTATCCTGTGACTTTGCTAAATGGATTTATTAGTTTAGGAGTTTTTTTGTAGATCCATGAAGTTCTGTATGTTGAAGATCAGGTTGTCTGAGAGTAGAGGCAATTTTTTTCTTCCTTTGCAACCACTGTGTATAGCTTCCCTCCCTTCTTTCCTCCCTCCCCTTCTTTGTTCTCTTCCACCACCTCCTTCTTCTCCTTTCCCCACCGCCCTCACGTGCTCGCTGGGATAATGTTGAATAGGAGTAGTGAGTAGTGAACATTCTTGCCTTTTTTCTAATTTTGGGGGAAAGCTTTTAGTCTTCCATCATTAAATAAGTTGTTAGCTGTAGGTTTTTGGCAGATGTTTTTTGTTAGGTTAAGGAAGCTCCTTTTTATTCTTAGTTTGCTTAGATTTTTTTTTTTTAAATTGTGAATGGATGTTAGATTTTGTCAAATACTTTTTTTTTTTTAAAGATTTTATTTATTTATTTTTAGAGAGAGGAGAAGGGAGGGAGACAGAGAAGGAGAGAAACAGCAATGTATGGTTGCCTCTCACATGGCCCTCACAGGGGACCTGGCCCGCAACCCGGGCATGTGCCCTGACTGGGAATCGAACCGGGATCATCTGGTTCCCAGCCCGCACTCAATCCACTGAGCTACACCAGCCAGGGCAAATGCTTTTTCTGCATCTACTGAAGCCATCATTGGGTTGTATCTAGCTTCTAGCTAAAAGAAAGCTGCTGTAAACATTTATATATTGTTATAAATGATAGTACAAGAATAAACTGTTTTGTGTACTCATAAAGTGTAAACCTACTTTTGCCTACCTCTGTATATTGTCTTAGTCTGATTTAGCTGCTATAACAAAGTACTACAGACTCGGTAGCTTATGAAAAACAGAACTGTATTGCCCTGGCTGGTGTAGCTCAGTGGATTGAGCGCAGGCTGGGAACCAAGCGGTCCCGGTTCTATTCCCAGTCAGGGCACATGCCTGGGTTGCGGGCCAGGTCCCTGTGAGGGCCATGTGAGAGGCAACCATACATTGCTGTTTCTCTGTTTCTCTCCCTCTCTTTCTACCTCACTTCCCCTCTCTCTAAAAATAAAAATAAAATCTTGAAAAAAAAACCAACAAAAAAACAGAACTGTATTTCTCATTTTCAGATGCTGATACATCCAAGATCAAGACGTCAGCATGATTAAGTTTGGTGAGGGCTCTCTTCTTGGTTCACAGCTGGCACCTTCTCACTGTGTTCTTTTTTTTTTTAAATTAAAGCTTTTATTTATTTACTTTTAGTGATAGGGGAAGGGAGGGAGAAAGAGAGGAAGAGAAACAGTAATGTGCAAGAGATACATTGATTGGTTGCCTCTCTCATGCCCTCAACTGGGGCCTTGGCCTGCAACACAGGGATGTGCCTGGACTGGGAATCAAACCGGCGAACTTTTGTTTCACAGGCTGGCACTCAGTCCACTGAGCCACATAGTGTTCTTACCTGGTGGAAAGGACTAGGCATCTTTCTGGAGCCTTTAAAAAATTATCTTTTATTTTGAGAGTATGTTTATTAAAGCTGGGGACAGTGAAACAAGGAAGGGCTTAAGACAGAAGCAGTAGGGCTTAAGACTAGGTGGGGCAGCTGTGGCTCCCTAGAAACTTTATAGGAAAGAAATGAGCCAAGACAGGGCTGCTGTCAACTCCCTGGAGAGTCAGAGAAAAGGGGCCTTGGAAGTAGGTTCAGGGGGTTTGGGATGAGCTGCTACTGCCCATTGCTCCTTTGGTTGCAAGTCTTGTGGGGTCTGTTAGAATTTAGGAGATGCATACCTGAGAGGGAAGAAGAGGGGGAAGGGAAAGCCATGGGTGTGCTCCGGGGAGGGGGAGTGTGCTGGAGCCTCTTTGGTGAGGCACTAGTGCCGTTCATGAAGGCTCCAACCTCATGACATGATTATTTCCTCAAAGTCCCACCTGCTAATGACATCACCTTTGGGGGTTAAGATTCAACATATGAATTTTAAGGGGACACATTCAGACCACAGCATACATGTTCATTTCCCTCAAGTAAATACTTAAAAGTGGAATTATAGGGTCATAGGATACATATAGGTTTAACTTTATAAGAAATTGTATGGATTTATCCTGAACAATAATTTTAGAGAAGGCAGAACATTGGATTAGGAGCTCAGAGACCAAGCCATGACCTTGGACAAGTTACCCTTCCTCTTTGGGTCTCAATTTCCCCTATAAAATGCAGGAGTGAGTTGAATGTCTTAACTCCTTTCAGCCTGTGAGTCTGTTATTCTTAGAGGTTGTGGAAATAAACGATCCGACACATGCCTGATTCAGGCGTTAAAACGGTCTCTCAAGGCCACTCACCAACAGCTCCCAGGGCTCAGGAAGTCACAAGGAGCCCTCTCATAGGTGGACACAGTAACAATGCTAATGACAGTTGTAGGTTCAAGAGGCCTTTGCCCCGACGAGCTCACGGCACTTTCACGTGAACACTGACTTTGGAGACGCTACAGGAAGCTCTCCCAGCTCAGGTGCTTTCTCAAGGAGTGGAAGTGGGAGACACGCGGAGAGTGACTCAGTGTCTGTCGAAACAAGAGATGAAACTGGGCCCTGGGATGACGGCTGGCTGGAGGGCAGAGCGAGCGGGTGCTGCAGCGGCCCTCTGTTACAAATGAGGCCCTGTGGTGAGATCCACGGTCGGAGCCCGCACCAAACATCTCACTGTGGCTGCTCCCCTGAACTGGAACCCTGTTCAGTTCACACAGAACCCTGAGCTGTCTCTCACCCAACAGCAATCGCAAGGATCAGTTCCTGGTTTCACCTACTTGTCAGAGCCAAGTAGAAGTTGGAAGGCCAACCAGCAGGTCTTCCTCAAATCACAGAATCACTCCAAAGACAGAGAGATTTTAGGATTTTTGCGTTCGGGAGATCACGGTTGTCCCTTTGCTAAGTTTAGCCAATTTGGAATGAATGGCTCCTCATCTTAGACTTTTAATTCTAGGCTTTGGGGCTGACACGTGTATGTCTATGTGGGCATATATTTGTGGGGATGTTTACATGTGCTCGGGTACATACGGTTTCATTTGTGTACATGTTGTATACATGTACAAAGAGTCAAAGTCAAGCTAAAACACTGGGCTAAGCGCCAGACTGTTGATTTTTGCATCTTTGTCATCCAAGGTAGCGAGAACGGCTCTCCTCTTATCTCGCTTCCTGGTAGGATTGCCCAAACTTGGAAAAAACTTGTTGTGGAGTTTTCCTAAGACTCTGAGAAAATCCAAGGGATCAGGGACACTTGACCGTGAATGAGGACTTTTTCCTCTTGCTCAGACAAAAGATCATTCTTTCGCTGAGTCTCTGCCTTATTGCTTTGCCGTAGCATTTTTGGTGTCTCAGCAGGGACAATGACTATTAGAAATCACGTGTAGGACAGGAGAGCTGTTTCTTAGAAGCCAGTTTTGTGGTTCATTTATCTTTACACTTGCAAACATTGCCTGTGTAATCAAGTCCATTTCCTTCACTGTACTTTAAGCCCTGGATAGATAATAAAGCCAAGCCGGAGCCTGAAGACCTGGATTTCAGCCCTAGCTTTCCTACCAACCATCTCTCCCATCCTCCCTCCTACTATCTGTTGATTTAGTACGTAATACATACTTACGGTTCATAAACTATGTATGCGTATATAGAGAAAGCTTTCCAGTCTTCCAAATTTTCTCCCTGAGGGGAATCAAATATGTCAGTTTTCGTGTGTACCCAGATATTTTTTAATGCAAGTAAATATGTACCTATATTCTTCCCTTATCTCCTGATATTTTACTCTAATTTGAGCACACTCCTCTTGTATATTGTTTTGCACACTTTGCTTTTTTTAACTTAACAAAATACCTTTGAGACTAATCGATATCAATATGCTAGAGTTTTCATTTTTTTTTATGGCTGCATAGGACAATATTATTCCATTAAGGATAAACTCTATATGTAATACACTTAACTTAGTCCTTTATGGATGGGCATTTATGTTGCTTTTAATCTTTTCCCATTACAAATAGTGCAGCAATAAATAACTTTGAACAAAGGTCACTTTTTGCCCTTATGTAAGCCTATCTGGAGCATAAATATTAAAATTGTTGGGTCAAAGAGTATGTACATGTTTAAATTTTTTTTAGTAGACTTTCTCTTTTAGTGCAGTTTTAGGTTTAGAGCAAAACTGAGCTGAAAGTACAGAGAGTTCCCATATATACCCTTCCATCATTAGGGCTCGCTCTTGGCATTGTACATTCTATGAACTTTGAGAAATGTAAAATGACACGTATCTACTATTATAGTATCATATAGAGGAATTTCACTGCTTAAAATTTTCACCTTCTCTGTGCTCACTTATTCATCCCCCTTTTCTCCCTCTCCTCTGACAAGCACTGATCTTTCTACTCTCTCCACAGTTTTGCCTTTTCCCAATGTCATGTAGTTGGAACTATAAGAGTATATATAGCCTTTTCAGATTGGCACGTATTAACATATATTTAACATTCTTTCATGTCTTGTTGTGGCTGGATAGCTTATTTATTTTTTATCACTGAGTGATATTCCATTGTCTGGATGTAACACAGTTTATTTATCCATTCATCTACTGCAACAATGTCTTGGTTGCTTCCAAGTTTTGGCAATTATGAACATCTGTGTGTAGGTTTTTTGTGTCAACATGTTTTTAACTCCTTTGGGGCACAATTGAATCATATAGTAGAAGTCTGTTTAGCTTTTTTTTTTTTTTTTTTTTAATGTATGGTTGCCTCTCACATGGCCCCCACAGGGGACCTGACCCGCAACCCAGGCATGTGCCCCAACCGGGAATCAAACCGGGACCCTCTGGTTCCCAGCCCGCGCCCAATCCACTGAGCCACACCAGCTGGGCCTCTGTTTAGCTTTTTAAGAAACTGCTAAACTGCCCTCTGAAGTGCCTGTACCGTTTTGAGTTTCCACCTGCAATAAATGAGAGTTCCTTTTGTTCCACTTCCTTGTCAGCATTTGGGTGGTGTCACCATTTTGGATTTTGGCCATTCTGATAGGTGTGTAGTGATATCTTGTTTTAATTTGTAATTCCCTAATGACACATGATGCTGAGCATCTTTTCATATGGTTATTTGCATATCGAAAGATATCTGTATATCTTCTTTGATGAGGTATCTGTTCAGCTCTTTTTCCTATTTTGAAATTGGGTGTTCATTTTCTTATTTTTAAATTTTAAGAGTTCTTTGTATAGTTTAGTTCCCAACAGATGTGTCTTTTGCGGTTTTCCCCCCAGTCCGTGGCTTGTCCTCTCATTCTCTTTATATATATATTTTTTTTAGATTCCATTCATTTATTTCCAGACAGAAGGGAAGGGAGGGAGACAGAGAGGGAGAGAAACGTCAATGTGAGGTTGCCTTTCACGTGGCTCCACTGGGGACCTGGCCCGCAACCCAGGCATGTGCCCTGACTGGGAATCGAACCTGCGACCCTTCGGTTTGCAGCCCGCACTCAATCCACTGAGCCACACCAGCCAGGCCTCTTGACATAATTTTGATAGATGTTCTCAAATTACTTTTTTAGCAGTGGTGCGGATTTATGCTCCCACCAGTGTCATGTGGTAGTACATATGTTCCTTAAAATATAATATATTATCATTTTGTTTATCATCTTTTCCAGTATGGGAAGTAAAAAATAGTATCTCACTGAAGTTTTAATTTGCATTTTTCTGATTAGAAAGAGACTGGGGTATCTTTTATTATGTTTATGTGCCATTTGTATTTCCTTTTTAAAAAAATATTTTATGTATTTATTTTTGAGAGAGGGGAAGGGAAGGAGAAAGGGAGGGAGAGAGACATCCTTGTGTGGTTGCCTCTTGCACGCCCCCTACTGGGAACCTGGCCCACAACCCAGGCACGTGCCCTGACAGGGAGTTGAATTGACGACCCCCAGGTTCACAGCCCACGCTCAATCCACTGAGCTATGCCAGCCAGGTGTATTTCCTTTTATATGAACTATTTATTTCTTTTATTGGGGTTGGCTATGGACGTTGAGACTATGGATGAGCAAATCCTGTGGTCTGGTTAAGAGCACAGCTCAATATCCTCAAAATCTCTTTCTGTGCTTTTCATTTATATATGCAACTTTTTTTTTAAAAAAAGATTTTATTTATTTATTTTCAGAGAAAGGAGAAGGGAAGGAGAAAGAGCAATGTATGGTTGCCTCTCACATGGCCCTCATTGGGGACCTGGCCTGCAACCCAGGCATATGCCCTGACCGGGAATCGAATCGGGACCCTTTGGTTCCCAGCCTGCGCTCAATCCACTGAGCTACACCAGCTGGGCCTGCATCTTCTTTTTTAATCATCACCTAAGGATATGTTTATTGATGAGAGAGAGAGAGAGAGGAGAGAGAGAGAGAGAGCGAGCGACTGGTTGCTGCCCGTCGGCGCGACCGGGGATTGAGTCCACAATTTAGGTGTGTGCCCTGACTGGGCATTGAGCCCACAACCAGACGAGCCACCTGGCCAGGTCCACACATGCTTCTTTGACATTTAGAACCATTTACTGCCAGCAGCCTCTATGGAACAAGATCCTGAAATTTCAGTGACTCTGTTTCTGCTGTTTTGACGAAGGTATTGCTTATTTCATATTTGACTCCGACTGTGGTTTCCCCACAGGAATCACTCCCTTCCTTCCCGGGGTTGCCACTCCAGGAAGCCCCATTCTTCTTAGTCAGCGACTCCTTAAAGTCTCACACATAATCCTCTCACCGAGGCATGCCAATCGTGATCATGAAACAGCACAGAGTTACTCATCCTTTTAAGTATTTTGAAATTTCCTTTAGCTCAATAGTACTGTCACTGTAATAACGGCATCACTTGTTACTTCACAGTATCTGTGAGGTCAGGTGTGTCATGCAGATGGAAAGTGTGACAGACTGGACAGGAAACAGATAGAACTCTTAGTTCAGAGCTCTTTCATTTTTCCATCCATCATCCATCCATTCATCTACCCATCCACTGTTTGACTACTTGTATTTTAAGAAGGGCTACAAAATACACACCCATGTTCGTAGCGGCATAATTCATACTGGCTAAAAGGTGGAAGCAATCCAAGTGTCCAGCAGTGAATGAACAGATAAACAAAATGTGGCCTATACACACAATGGAATTACTCAGCTTTAAAAAGAAGGAAATTCGGACCCACACTACAACATGGATGAACCTTGAGGACATTGCGCTCAGTGAACTAAGCCGGTCACTGAAGGACAAACACTGTACGTACAATCCCACTTACGTGAGGCAGAGTAGTGAAGGTCACAGAGACAGGAAGTGTGTGACAGGGGCCACGGACTGGGTGCAGGTGGGAAGATGGGGGGTGATTGTTCAGTGGGCGCACGGTCTTAGTTTTGCAAGGTGCAGGAAGTTCCATGGACGGATGGTGGCGATGGTTGTACAATGACATGAATGTACTTAATGCCACTGAGCTGTAACACTTCACAATGGTTAAGATGGCAAATTTTATGTTATGTGTATTTTGCCACAATTAGAAAGAACACTGGCAGAAAGATTTATTTAGTCAACAGGTATTTGTTGAGCTCTGTATGTTCCAGGGCATGTGTGCTAGACATTGGAGATAGAACTTCCAAAAGAAGGACAAAAATCCCCGCCCTCACAGAGGGGAAGAGAGACAATAAACAGGTGAGGAAATACATCAGCAACATGTTTAAGTTTTGTAATGAGCACGGTGAAAGCCATGAAAGGGGTGGGGCTGTTTTTGTTAGGGGGGCCAGGGAAGGTGGTGGATCTTAACCTTTTTTCACATCATCAATCTTTCTGAGAATCTGATGAAAGCCACGGTTCCTCTCTTGAAGAAAACACAAATCTGACCATAATTGTGCATGTAATTTTATGGGGTCCATGGATGTTCAAAACCCATCTCTGAGGGTTCTATCAGCCCAAGGTTAGGCATTCACATTTTGTTGGCTCCCCAGTGTTCTGCGGGGTAAATTCAGGATACTTGATATGACATGCAAGGTTCCCTGAGGTCCAGTTCCTGCCACATCTCTGGCCTTATTTCTGGTGTTCTGCCCAGCCATGCACACCTCAGGCACTTAGCGTTCCCTGAACGTGCACACCCTGTGCCCTCACTTCTCAAAACCTCTCCCAACTGTGTTGCCTCAGGATCTCCTACATCCCCTTAAGATTCAGTGCAAATATCCCCTCTTTTTAAAATTGAGGGATATGTGACTAAATATCCCCTCTTAACTATTATTTCTTTTGCCCCTCGCCCTTAGTGAGACAAAGTTAGGCATGTTCTGCCTCACCTTGCCTCACTATCAGAGCACTATCAAGTTATAATTGTTTATGTTAGTGATTTTAATGCATTTATTTGCCCAGCTAGTATTTATTGAGCATCTACTGTATGCCTGCCTCAGTCCTAGGCACAGTGATGGTCAAGAGACACTGACACCACCTTCATGCTTATAGTCTAGTGGGGGCCATAGACATTAAATGTATAGTTATATGACTAAATAAGGATTAAAAATTGAGACAAGTGTTGGAAGGATGAGACTAGGGCTCGAGAACAGGGTTCTCAGAGAGCTTTTAGGTGAGGGGTGCAGTGCCGGTCAGGAGATCTCTTGGGAGAAATTTAACCTGAGATGAAACGATTATGAGACGTAGCCAGGTGAAGAATCGGGGAGAAAGTGTTCTTGCCCAGGGAACAGCATGTGCACATCAGTTGTATACTTTCTTTGATAGTCTGGGAGGGCCCAGGGTAGAGATGGTGTCTTTTATTTATTTATTTTTTTGCCAGTATGCATTTTCTTCTTTTCCTCTTCCTTTATTGAGGTGTAATTGACACAATTGTACGTATTTAAGGTATACAATGTGATGATCTGATATATACATATACATAGTAAAATGACTACCACAATCAAGTTAATTAATGCATTAATCACCTCAGATTGTTACTATTTTTTTAAAATTTATTTTATTTTTTATTTTAGAGAGAGGAAAATGGAAGGAGAAAGAGAAGGAGAGACAACTGTAACTGAACAACAATAAAATAATTTAAAAATAAAAATTAAAATGAAAAGAAAGAGAGGGAGAGAAAGATCAGTTGGTTGCCTCCTGCACACATACCAACCGGGGACTGAACCCGTGACCCAGGCATGCGCCCTGATCAGGAACCAAACCAGCGACCTTTTGGTTTGTGGGATGGCACCCAACTCACTGACCCAAACTGGCCAGGGCATGTCATGACCATTTCTTAATATCCAAAAAATATAAAGAACTCATACAATATATGAGGAACTAATGGGCACATGAAAAGGTTCTCAAGATGACTAATCCTCAGGCAAATGCAAATCAAAGGAAAGTGAAATATCACCTTATACCTGTTAGCGTGGCTATTATTAAAAAGACAGAACAAGAGCTGGCCAGGATGTGGAGAAAAGGAAACCTTATGCAATGCTGGTGGGAATGTAAATCGATACATTCACTGTGGGAACCGTATGGAGGGTGCTCCAAAATTAAAACTAGAGCTGCTATGTAATCCAGCCATCTTACTTCTGGGGATATGTCCAAAGGAAATGAAGTCAGTCCGTCGAGGTGATAGCTGCCCCCCATGTTCATTGCAGAGACTGTGTCTCATTCATGTTTGTAACCACAGTGGCTGGTGTAGAGTGCATACTCTGAAAGAAAAGAAAGAAAGAAAGAAAGAAGTTCTCAATGTAGAATTATCAGGACCAGTCATAAGATGGGAGAGATTATTCTTTTGATGGTGAAATAAACTTACTTTTCTTTCTCCTCAAGGGACTTGTTGAATAAATGAATGAAACTCATGAAAATTTTAGGACCAGCCAGTCGGTTAGAGAGAATGTATCTGGTGGGGAATTGAAATTTTATTATCCCTGGCTTGTTGCTTTGTGCATTTTAAAAAAATTGTGGTGAAATTCACATAACATAAAATTAACCATTTTTAAGCGAAGAATCCAGTGGCATCTAATGCATGAAACTGCCACATGTACCCCGTTCCAAAACGTTTTCACCACCTCAAAAGGAAACCCTGCACCCAATGAGCACGTGCATGGATTTTAAGCTTCTGAAAGGCAGGGGCCACATTTGTCCCCTTCACTTTGTCCCCCTGATGCCTCAACAAATGTCCAACAGGTGTTTGTTGGATGCACGAATGACTTTCCATGCCCTCTGTTACCTGTGTGGGTCTTTTTGTGACCCAAAGATTTTCGAGCTTGTTTTGGTGTCCCTGGAATCCCAGCCTCAGGAGCAGTTGATGGATGTGCGGTAATTTGCTATGTGGGGGGTAAGGCTCACAGGTGAGAACGCTGGTGGGTTCCTCAGCCAATGCCTTCAGGCCTCTGGCTACTTCCTGCCAGAAGCTGCTTCTTTTTTTTTCCTATTTCATTTTCATATATATTTTAATATGATCTCACTTATATGTGGAATCTAATGAACAAAATAAACTGATGAAACAAAATAGAAACAGAGGCACAGATACGTGGAAGACTGACGGCTGTCAGAGGGGAGGGGCTTGGGGGGCTGCATGAAAGAAGAAGGAGACGGGAATAAGCAAAAGCAGATATGTATATAACATAGATCCAGACAAGAGTGTGGTGTTAGCCAGAGGGATGGGGGGTGGGGAGTAGGTGGAGGTGGGCAAAGGAGCTGCTTCTTTGTGTCACCTCAGAGAGGGAGTTGGAACACACGGGGTGAGGGTCACATTGAGCCCTGGCTCTCAGAGGGCCGCCTTCTTCAGGACCTGAGTGACAGTTAACTCTTCCTACTCCACCTGCTCCCATCCTGGACTCTGGGTTTTCAGAAAACCAGGGCACTTGGCAGAAGACGCGCCTGTAATGCTGCTGACTTTTGCCTGCACCTGTTACAATGAAAGACTTGCTGAAATGCCTCACACCTCCAGGCAGCCTAGCGTCGAGCCAGGGGTGAGTGCGGGGAGGCATAGGGGGAGGCTGGCTGGAGAGTAGGCTGGGAATCAGGGCTAAGCCTCACTTACCTTTTCTTTGTCCCATTCCCTCCCTGCTCTGTGCACCAGGGGTTAAAATATAGGCTTTCGTATTAGACCTATGTGGGGTTTTGGCCTTTTGGCAAGTTACTTAACTTGTTGGACTCAAGGCTCTCTCCACGAAACAGGGATGACAACAGGAGGTCATTGTGAAGGGTAAACTTGTGCCGCTCGTCCAACACACAGTCTATGTTTTCTTTTTTGTTTCTGTCTTCTGCTCTGTGAGGGCAGGGTCCCAGCTTGAGGCCCCGTATCTTGTGGTCTAGGTAAGGTGGTGATGGTGAAGGTCAAAGTTAACGTTTCCTCGGGCACCGCATGTGTGCTTGGCCGTGCACTGGAATGCATTCCCTGTGTTCTCTCATTTACGTTAACTATTACTAATCCTCAATTTGTAAGTGAGGACACTGAGGCCCCCAAAGTCAGACAGCTTGTTTCAAGGTTACCTAGCTAAGAAGAGCACAGTTTGTAAAGGACACAGTTCTGGAGCGAGAGGGGGGGTCACTGTACATTTGGGGCCTGCTGGGGGCGGGGGAGAGGGGAGCTCCCAGGCTGGCAGGAGCAGGTGAGACTTCTATAGGACCTGGGCAGGTGAGTAGTGTGGAGGGAGGCAGAGAAGGTTCGACAGGAAAATTCCCACTGAGTGATAATGTCATTACCCTCCAAATCCTGGGCACCTCTCTGCCACTGGTAGAAACTAGCTCGGGGGACCTCAGAGTTATTTGAATATTCATTTTTCTCCCAACAGTCCGGTTTAATGGCTGTGGATGCCTGGCTTTTCAGACTTAAGCCTCTGATCTGACCATAGATTGTGAACCCGTGTGGCTCATCTGGGGTCTGCCCCTTGCTTTCGTGTCTGTCTTCTCTCATGGCCTGGCTGTTGGCCAACTTTCTTCTTTCTCTGGGGTTCTTGTGGTAAGGGCCCCTTTAGGGACCAGACCCTGGTTTTGTTTGGCACCAGTGAGGGCAGGAGAAGGGTCAGCAGGGTCCTTAGCCATAAACAGTGACCTGGCGGCTCTGGCCAGTTGTTGGGGCAGGTGGTGCATCATAGCACATTCCCCTGGAAGCATCTGTTCTGGGGAAGTAATTCTTAAAGAAATTAGGTTGTACACGTGGTTTTTAAAAGGATGTCCAATGTGATGATTTAATATGTGTGCGCAGTGTGAAGTAGTTGCCCCAATCAAGTTAATGGGCATCTGTCACCTCCCATAGTTACCATTTTGTGTATTTTTCTTTTTGGTGAAAACATTTAAGAGCTACTCTCTTAGCAAGATTCAAGTATACACAATGGTGTTGCTAACTGTAATCACCGTGCTGTGCCTTAGACCCCCAGTTTGTACTCTTGACCAAGAACTCGCTTCCTTCACCTCAGCCCCTGGTAACCACTATTCTAGTCTGTGGTTTGTGAGTGGCTTTTTAGGGCTGCACATCATACAGCATTTCTTGTGCTGTGTCTGGCTGATTTCATTTAGCATAAGGCCCTACAGGTTCATCCGTGGTGTCAAAAATGGCAGGATTTAATTCTCTTTTATGAATGAATAATAGCCCATTATATATGTGAAAAACACATTTTCTTTGTTCATTCATCTGTCGATGGACACTTACCGTATTTTTTGGGCCATAAGATGCACCTAGGTTTTAGAGGAGGAAAATAGGAAAAAAAATTTTGAAGCAGAAAATGTAAAATATTTTACCTGCTCCTGCCTCCTGTTACCCCGCTCCACTGCTGCATGCCCCCCCCCAAGTGAGCCAGGTAAGCTACATTCAAATTATAAGACACACCCCCATTTTCCTCCCAAATTTGGGGGGAAAAGTGTGTCTTATAGTCCAAAAAAATACGGTAAGTTCTTTCTATATCTTGACTATTGTGAATAATACTTCAATGAATGTGGGAGTGGTGATATCTCCTTGAGATACAGATTTCCTTTCCTTTGGATATGTCTCCAATAGTGGGATTGCTGGATCTTATGGTAGTTCTAGTTTTAACTTTTTACGGGAGCCCCACACTGTTTTCTTGAATTTAAATTGCCCTTTTAGAAGAGACCACTGAGGAAGAAAAATTGCAAAAGGGCCTCACACAACCTGGGGATGACCATGGTGGGAAGTTACTTGCTGATGACATGCTTTTATTTTTTATTTTTCACCCCACTGGTCCCTCCCTATACATCACAGAGAGGCCTCCCCTTCCCCCAACTTGCCCTTTCCTGGTACGTCCCTCACTCCCACCTTACCTGGCTTGTTCCTTCTCTTTCAGGGCCCTACTCAAACCAGGGCTTTCCCAGGTCTCCCTCCAACCTCACTCATCCCCAGGTTAAAATCCTTGCTAGACATTTGGGGCACAGAGCATAATGCCATGTTATAGGTATTTGTCTCATCTTTGATGACGGTCCATCTCCTGCGCTGGCTGGAAGCCCCGTGAGGGAAAGAACCCTGGGGTGTCGTTCACCACTGTAGCTCGGGGTTGGCTCGCATGGCCAGGCACACGGAAGCTGCTTTTTTGTTGCAAGAGTGAATGAATGAATGAATGAATGACTGCACTTTCAGGTTCCCCTGGCCACCGTCCCTTTCCTTCTCTGGCCATCCATGCTCTGCTGTTCTAGAAAAATCAAAGGACATCCCTCCTTTGAGATCTATTAGCACTTCCAGTCCTCACTCCTGCTCACTTTCTGGATTTGCTCATTTCCATAGACTACACATTTGAACTTGGCAGGGCTGGCTGCCTGCAGCAGGAGGTAGAGGGCTGGGTTTTTCTGTGGAGGGTTTCACTTCTAGATCAGACCTGAAGTTCCCTGAAAGCAGGGGCTATGCTTGGCCCAGAGTCAGGTAAAAACACTTAGCTGAATGCCGGACAAATGGACACAATGAAAGGGAGTTAGCTGCTCCATTCTGAGGAGGCATCTATGGTGGAGGAGCTTGGGAGGCATCCACAGAGAAGAGCCCCTCCTGCCAGGTTCCCTGGAAGGAGAATTCCTGCTCCCTGTGGTCAGGCATTAGGGTGGGCCCTGGACATTGAATCCTTATACAGTTTACAGTCTTGGGGGTGGATGGGGGAAAACGGAGTAGGCTGCAGCCTCTGTAGGAAGATCAAGGACAGATGAGGGAGGAGAGGAGTGGGCCTCAGAGGCAGCAGGGTGCAAAGGAGCAGGCTGCTGGCGTTTGGTCCACAGGTGGTTGTCTGGTGGTGTGCAGGGGGAGCCTGAGGCAGAACAGCATTCTGCCAGGGTTTGTGTGGTCTTTCCCCTGCCTGTACCTCACTCATAACCCCACTAAGGCTCCCTCCCTCTCCCCCCTTCCCTCCCTCTCCACCCCCTTCTCTCCTTCTCCCTCCCTCCCGCTGGCTGCTCTGTGGCCTCCAGCATCAGCGCCTGAGAGCATCTCCCAGCCGTCCTCTGAACTGGGCTTGCCCTGGCCTGGACTGCAGAATCGCATTTATCACGGGCTCACTGTGTGACCTTGGGTGAGCGTGCCGCCTCTCTCAGCCGTCTGTGGTCTGAATGCTGACTGTGTGTTTCCAGATGGGCTGAGCCCCCAGGAAGGGTCAGGGTTTGAGGAGCTCCTTGGCAAGGATTCTCTGGTATTTTTCCTCCTGCCTGCCTGAGAAGGGCACCAAATCACATAATTGGGTGAAGCACAGGGCAAGAAAATAGCTCTTAGTAGGATTCCCTTTCCTAGTCTCAGTTTCTCCCTCCTTAGGGTGGGGTAACATTGCCCCTGAAGGCTGCAGGCTGTGGAGGGGGAGACAGAAATGTGGGTGAGTGGGTGGCCATCCAGTGGCTAAGAGATTGGAATTGTGCTGAACTTTTTACCAGCAACGTCCAACAACTTTCGGTCCTCGCCAGAATGTTCTCCAAGGGGACCGAGAACTTGGCTGCTTCCTGGAAACAGTCAGTCCAGCACCCATTTTATATGTGGGGAAGCAAGGTCCACAGAGGGCCTGGGACTGCTCCAAGGGCAGGGGACAGGTGTCTTGAAGCCGCTGGTGCCCGCCCCAGGCAGCGCGGTTTTTCAATGGAGCCGCTCCCGCTCTCTGCTCGGGAGTGGCCCGGGGCAGTTCCGGAGATCCGTCGGGTGCCCGCGGCAGGAGCACCGCGGGCCTTTTTGACAGGCGGGCACCACCCCCTGGCCGGCCCCTCCCCGCTGGCAATGGCCTTATCTGCCGGCCCGCAGCCGCCCAGCCGGCAGTCGGATGCGCCGCTCGTCCCGTGCTTTGCGTCCAGAGCTGCTCCCCGACGGCGCGGCGCAGCGCAGCGCAGGGGTCTCTCACCGCTGCCCGGCTACCGCGGCTGGCCAGTGCCCTCCTCCGAGGCTGATCATTAACCCGCAGGCCGTGTAAGGAGCGAGTGCCCTCCGCGGGAGGCACACCTCATCGCCGCCGCCATGGACAGTACCACCTGGAGCCCCGCGACCTCTGCCGCTGCTGCGCCCCTTGCGCCGCACGAGCGCATCCGGAATGCGGCCGACATCTCTGTCATCGTCGTGTATTTCGTGGTGGTGATGGCCGTCGGGCTGTGGGTATGTAGGGGCCCTGGGGCACTCGCGAGGGCCATGGGGAGGGCCACGAGGGGCGCACGGAGGAGCAAGGGCCTGGGTGAACTGTGGGGAGGGGCGGGAGGATGGCCTTAAAAGTGTGTGGAGCGAAGTGGAAACGACTTGGAAGCGCATAAGAGAGGAAGTCAGGGGGCACGGAGGGAAGCGAGGAGGCAAGTAAGGAGGAGCAGAAGTGAGCCGGGCTCTGGCCAGCACGGAAGATGGACACTCGGGACCTGTGAGCAGAGAAGGAGGGCGGGGGAGGGGGACAGGGCTGAGGGGCACAGGGGAGGCCAGTCTGCAGCTGCACGGAGGGTTCCCAGGCTTGGGAGGAGGTCAGCATGGTCCTGGAGCCTCTTGGTTATCCAGGTTCGGGTGGAAAAGAAACGACGGTGTGGGAGGGGAAGGACACAGGCCTCTGCCAGGCGCAGGTGCTGTAGGCAGCCCAAGGAAGGGGGCTTCCCGTGTCCCCCACCTGGGAAAGCCTGGCCTGAAAGCCTTGTGCCAGGGGATCCCAGGGGCTGGAGGGAGGGAGAGCTGGGAAAGCTGAGTCAAGGAGGAGGGGAAGGAAGACGAGGTGGCCTGGCACCGGGAAGAGGGAAATGCCCGTGGCTCCCCTTTGGGACTCTGGGGACACACCAAACCAGAGAAACTTGTTCTTAGAAGCCTGGGACATGGAAATTTCACTTGTGACAGACTGGCACACCCAACACCCAGAAGAGGAGGTGTTATAAATTCGCGAAAGTGCCAGCCGGCCGCTCTGGAAGGCTCTCCTGGAGGGCGGCAGGCCAGGAGGAGAGGAGGGTGGACATTAACCCTTCTGTGGCCACAGAGTTTTTTTTAGGGATAAAATGAAGTTGTTTTGTTTTTAAGTAATTGTAGACACCAGATGTGACTAAAAGCCTCCCTGACTGGCACAAGCGCTTGGTGTGCTGACTCTTTCTCTAAATCCTCAGCTTCCCAGAAGCGCCCAACGAGGAGCTGGGTTCTCAAGTTTAGTAACAGCTTTGACGTGGTGTCAGACACGTGACCCAGGGTAGCCTGCCTCAGCCTCAGTTTACACAGGTGTGAAATGGGCACAGTGCTGCTTATCCTTATGACCCCCCAGGTTGTTGTGAAGACTGGCAGAGCTGGGTCTGAAAGCTCCTTATGAATGCTGGAAATCTTTAAAAATTCTATGATCATTTGCCCTCGAGGGTGCGATCCAGGCCCTGAATTATTTTTTATCCTTTTAAGTAAAACAGACAAAAGTGGTCAGCTGGGTAGGACATTTTGACAAAAAGCCGTGAGACAGAGAGGGCAAGAATATCAGTCCCCATTTTACAGAAGAGGAAATTGAAGCCCCATGTGGATGTGATTTGTCCGAGACTGCAATGCATGGAATTATTCCTGGAGCTCAGGTCTCTTTTCCAGGGCGCCAAGCACTTTGCTCCCTGGCCTGCCTTCCTCCTTCCGCCCCTCCACAGCTTGTAAGTGCGAGAGCCAAGACACGAATCCATCATTTGTTCGCTGTGTTGTATTGCCTGTTTCCCAGACAATCACCGATAATCTCCATTCCCTTAAGCAATCTCATTTTATTTAGCCCTACCAGTCCTGATGATTATGGTGTTGACTCTTTTCAAATATCTGCAAATCAGAATCCCTTGTGCTGTTAAGTGCTCTTTAATGAGTCTGCTAGTATTTGTCCACAGTTAATCTTCTCCCTTTGGACCCTCATCATTTACTGTGCTGAATTTCTTCCAGTTTACATTCCTTGTTTTTTTTCTCTTGGAGTGTCAAGAGTGGCTTGGTTCAGGGACAGGCATCCTGACTCCTGCGTGATCTCTGGGCTGCAGAGACAGAGCAAGCCAGCCCCACTGTGCTTCCTCAACTTCAAAAAGACACAGCTGATGTCCCTCTGTCACCATCCCCATCCCATCTAACATTATTTTGTTCTGTTTTATCCTCTTCCACCACTGTCTCATCCAATCATCCTGGGGCTGGAGCTTGTTCTTCGGTGCACCGCTGACCCTTGAACACCATGGGCTTGAATTCTGGGTCCACTGATATCCAGATTTTTTCCAAAAAATACTGGGTTGACCCTCTGTATCCTGGGGTTTCATATCTGTGGATTCAACGGACCAGGGATAGCAAACTATTTTCAGTCCTTGGTTAGGAACTCGCAGACCTAGAGGGCTGACTGCATGCATTGTTCTGTGCCATTTTGGGTAAGGGACTTGAGTGTCTGTGGGTTTGGCATCCACGGGGCTCCTGGGACCAATCTCTCATGGCTATCGAGGGATGACTGCGGGTCAGTGTTTGAGGAGTCAGAAGTTATATGTGGATTTTCAAGTTCGTGGGGGTTGGTACTCCTACCCTCCATGTTGCTCAAGGGTTAATTGTGTGTTTCCATTTTTTCTTTCATTACCTCTCAGCTTGTTTCTTGGGGGGTTTTGTATGCTTTTAGGCTGGTTCTCCTACTTTATTCTTTTTGGACCATTTCATTACACTATCCTTAAACCCTTTATGCCAAGGTTTGTTAACTATGACCCACTGGCCAAATCTGGCTTACAGCCTCCTGTTTTGTGTGGCCCACAGTTAAGAATGGTTTTGACACTTTTAAGAGATTGTAAAAAACAAAACAAAACAAGAAAAATGTGTGGTGGAGATCATATGTATCCCACAAAACATATTTACTATCTGGCTCTTTTTAGTCACAGAAAACATTTACTGGTCCCTGCCTTATGTGATTTTTTTTTTTTTGAGGGCCTAGCTATTTAATTTATTTATTATTTTTAAAAATATATTTTATTGATTATGCTATTACAGTTTTCCCAATTTCCCCCCCTCTGCCCCACACCCCTCTTCCCTCCAGCAATGCTCCACTGCTTAGTTCATGTCCATGGCCACGCATGTAAGTTCTTTGGCTTTCCATTTCCTATACTGTTCTTAACATCCTCCCCGTCTATTTTGTACCTACCATTTATGCTTCTTAATCCCAGTAGTTCCCGCCCCCCACTTTCCCCCTTCCTACCCACCCCTGCGGATAACTCTCCCATGTGATCTCCATTTCTATGACTCCGTTCCTGTTCTAATTGTTTGCTTAGTTTGTTTTTGTTTTAAATTAAGTTGTTGATAGTTGTGAGTTTGTTGTCATTTTACTGTTCACAGTTTTGATCCTCTTCTTTTTCTTAAATAAGTCCCTTTAACATTTCATATAATAAGGGCTTGGTGACAATGAACTCCTTTAGTTTTACCTGGTCTGGGAAGCACTTTATCTGCCCTTCCATTCTAAATGATAGCTTTGCTGGAGAGAGTCATCTTGGCTGTAGGTCCTTGCTTTTCATAACTTTGAATACTTTTTGCCAGTTCCTTCTTGCCTGCAAGGTTTCTTTTGAGAAATCAGCTGACAGTCTTATGAGAACTCCTTTGCAGGTAACTCTCTTCTCTTGCTGCTTTTAAGATTCTCTCTTTATCTTTTACCTTTGGCATTTTAATTATGACATATTTTGGCATGGCCCTCTTTGGGTCCAACTTGTTTGGGACTGTCTGTGCTTCCTGGACTTGTATGTCTCTTTCCTTCGCCAAATTAAGGAAATTTTCTTTTATTATTTTTCAAATAAGTGTTCAATTTCTTGCTCTTCCTCTTTTCCTTCTGGTACCCTTACAATTCGGATGTTGGCATGTCTGGAGATGCCCCAGAGTCTTCTTATTCTCTCCTCATTTTTTTGAATTCTTGTTTCTTCATTCTGTACTAGTTGACGGTTTATTTCTTCCTTATGTTCCAACTCGTTGATTTGAACCCTGGCTTCCTTCCCGTCACTGTTGGTTCTCTGTTGATTTTTCTTTATTCAACTTAGTGTAGCCTTTATCTCTTCCCTTATGTGTTTGCCGTACTCACTGAGTTCTCTGAGCATCCTTATCACCAGGGTTTTGAATTCTGCATCTGATAGGTTGGCTATCTCCATTTCACTTAGTTCTTTCTCTGGAGTTTTTTTTTTCTTTAAGATTTATTTATTTATTTTTAGACAGAGAGAAGGGAGGGAGAAAGAGAAGGAGAGAAACATCAATGTGTGGTTGCTTCTCATGCACCCCCTACTGGGGACTGGGCCTGCAACCCAGGCATGTGCCCTGACTGGGAATCCAACTGGTGACCCTTTGGTTCGCAGTCTGGTACTCAATCCACTGAGCCACACCAGCCAGGGCTTTTTATGGAGTTTTGATCTGTTCTTTCATTTGGGCCATATTTCTTTGTCTCCTCAATTTGGCAACTTGCCTGTGTTTGTTTCTGTGTGTTAGGTAGAGCTGCTTTGACTCCTTGTCTTGGTCTACCTGTTATATGTAAGGGGTGGTGCCTTAGGTATTCACCAGGGTGGGGTCAACCCTCTTCACTTCACTGCTTTGTGGCACTGTATGTGGGGGAGGGGTCAGAGAGGGAAAAATGCTGCTTGCTTGGCTCTTGCCCCATTTCCAGTCCCTTCCCGCATTTCCTGTGTGTGACTGGTGCCCTTCTAGCTGCTGCCCTGGTGCTGAATCCCAGAGTGGGTGGGTTTGTGGACGTTCTAGGACCATGCAGGTCCTTTAAATGGACTCTCCTGAGAGACTGGCAGTTTCTTCTGCCTCCCCAACCCCAAGTGGTTTTTACAGCCAGAAGTTGTGAGGTGTTATTTCTCTGTGCTGGATCCCTGGGCTGCGCAGTCTGGCCTGGGGCTGGGATTGCTTGCTCCTCAGGTGTCCTTCCAGTTTTTATCTTCCACACATGAATGTGGGATGACCTGTTTCGCTCGCTGCCTTGCCACCACCACACCACATCTTCTCTGTCCCTGCTCCCTGTCTCTGCCCCTCCTACCTGTCTGGATGAATATTTCTTCTTTAAATCCTTGGTTGTTGGACTTCCATGCAGTTCAGTTTTCTGGCAGTTTTAGTTGCTTTTTATTTTGAGGTTAGTTGTGATCCTTCTTGTGGTTGTTCAAGGAGGTGAAGTGTGTCTATCTATGCCTCCATCTTGGCCAGAAGTCCTTATGCGATCATTTGCACTAATAGCATCCTTGGATGCCTGAATAGCAATGGCCACTGGAAAGCCCAACATTTCCATTTTCAGATGAGGGTCAGAGAGGGTGACCAGAGTCACTCAGATGAATTAGCATCAGAGCTGGGACTAGAACTCAGATCCTAAGATTCCAAAGGCAATGCTCTTTGCATTATAGCATGTATCCTCCTTCCTAAGACACTATTTTTTTCTGGGAATATCCTCTCCAGGGTCCTTACCACCACTTGAATTGCTGTGGCAGTGTCCTGGGGGTGCTGAATTCCATCTTTCCTCACATATTTTCACAAAGTGAGGGCCTACAGTTTATTTTCATCCTATGCTTCAGTCTCTTCTATAAGCCACTTGACAAAATCATCTTGACAAGTTGCCAACACTTCACTAGAACACTTGCAGCAGAAATTCTTCCCAGTGGCCCCATTTCCACCTCTGGACATCTCTGACAGTGAGGAAATTCTTTTTTGTTCTGAGCTCAGATCTGATGTCTTAGAGTTTCTCCCACTGTGTCTGGCTGTGCCTTGTTTTGGCCACACTGAGTGAGTCTGTCCCACTTACGTGTCAGAAGGCTGTAGGCCACTCCTGAGTCTCCCCTTCTCCAGGCCCAACATCCTCAGTTCCTTAAACTTCAAAGGTCTGAAGAGCCTTCCTTTTGCTCAATGATATTTTTATTGCATTGAGAAAAAGAAAACATGTGGGTCAATAATTGTGCTTCTTTGGCTCCTGCTCCTTGCAGTGGTGAAATCATTCTCTTCTAGTTGCAGGGTCCATGGGCAAATTTAATGTCATAGTTACAGAGTGAGGTCTGGACTCTTACAGTTTTCCTTTGAGCATCCGGTTCTCATAGAGAGAGTGTGTTTCTGTTTGTAGGGAGTGAACTGTGGGGAGAAAGGAGTCAGGGTACACGAGCTGCCATGCATGCCCCAGGAAGCACCTACTGAATGCTGCTGACAGACTGTTTGCAAAATGCCTGTCCAGGATGGGGTGGGGGTGGGAGGGTGTAGGGAGGGTTGCTGCTCATTTTCATAAAGTGTTAAGGGTGGATTAAGCGGAAAGAATGGAGCCTGAGAGAATTGAGAATCCCATTCATTTAACTTCTTACTGAAGTGTGTATCATGCGCATTATGGGGGATTAAATATTTGTAAAATGATTACCACAATCAAACTAAGTAACACATCTATTACCTCACATGGTTAATATATATATAGTGGAGTGGTGAGAACACTTAAGATTTACTCGTTTGGCCAGTTTAACTGCACCGTGAAGTATTACGCACTACAGTCACCACGCTGTACATTAGATCTCCAGAAGTTAATCATCTTAGAACTGAAACTTTGTAGCTTTGACCAATACCTCTCCACTTTCCTCACTCCCCGGCTTCTGGCTATGAATGTGTATATCAGGCCATCACACCGTACACCTTAAATAGAAACAATTCTTATTTGTTAAGATGCCTTGATAAAACTGGAAAGAAAAGTTCTAATGTAATATAAAGTAAAAAAGATGCTAAGAGGCGTGCATGAGGTATAGATGGAGTCATCTAGATGTTCCCAGGAGAGAGAGCCTGTGTTGGCTCGGGGAGGGGCGGAGAAGGTTCTGTGGGCGCGTGTCGGTGAGGCTTCGTGGTAAAGGTGCTGTTTGGAGAGCCCTTGAAGGGTGGTTAAGCAGGGCCTGTGCTGTTGGGAAGGAGGGGATGAATATTCTAGAGAAGAAAAGACTGGGTATAGGTACACCTCTCCTCACCTTTTATCCACCCCCAGCATGGCCCCTGAATTATTCCAAGTCCCCACTCTAGCCTCTGGCCTCATATTCTCCCTCTGCGCTCTTCATGTCGAAGACCAGCTTGGAAGCGTTGTGCGTGGGTTCCAACTCCACTCTTCCTGTCCCTCCGACCCTGCCTGGGGGGCGTCAACTTTCTTCGACTTCAGAATGATCTTCAGAATGGTCTTTCCCTGGCCAGCTGCTGGAGCCTGAGTTCTTGGGACTTATTTCTGTTTCAGCCCTAGCTACCTTGTCTGCGTGTTTGGTTCTGCTGTTTTTTTTGCTCTTCCCAGAAAAACCCCCACAGAGGCCCCAAGTGTATGTCCTATGGGAGGGAGGACCCTGCCAGGAGTCCAGAGAGATCATTGCTCTCCCTGGCACTGCCTAGCACAGAGGGCCGTGCACCAGATCTACATTGTGTGGATGCATGAATGGTCCTGCCCCCTGAAGGACTAAGTCCATCTTTGCAGACTGAGCACGCAGCAATGTGCTCTCTGTAGCAGACATGTTTGCTGAATGAATGGTGGGTTCCTAAGTGCCTGAAATGTCACCATCAGAGGTTAATGCCTTTGGACCAGTGATACTCTTCAACCTCAGAGGTCACCTATGAAAACATAAACACCACCGACAAGGCTATTATCATCCATTGGCATTTTTAGGGAGATTAGCAAGCTTCAGAGAAGGGAAAGCCATTGACACAGAGAAAGCAAGGGGGAAGGAGGGCCAGGGCAAAGACAGTGTCCTTCTTTACTGCTAGACGACTGGGCCCGGGCCTGAGCTGGACCAGGAAGAACCTGAAGGTTCAGAGGCAACAATTCCAAGGAGCTGTGAGAGAGGCTTGGTGGTCATGTGTTGAAAATGCATGTCATTCTACTCTCATCAACCTTCTGTGGCTCCCTACTGCCTATGGAATAACGCCTATACTTTTTAGCCCAGCGTTTGAGGGCCTGTGGTCTGTCCTCACTTCTCCCCACTCTCCCCATCCATACACCTTAACCGGGTCCATCAGATGACATTATTCACCTTTCCCTCCTCGCCAGTGGTGTGGCTCTACCTCTGGGTCATCATTGTGCTGTTCCTGAAGTCTGAGATGTCCTTTCCTTCTTTCTTCTGACTAGCAAATCCCCTTCTTTCTTCAAGACTTGCCGAAATGCTGCTCCCTCTGTGAATCCTTTCCTGACCCCCCAGTGAGAAGGAATCTCCTCCTTCCTCTGTGATAATCAGGAATCTCTTCCTTCCTCCTTCCATTCATGATAATAATTATTTTGTAGTATTCAGAATACATTGAAAAGTAACATTTCTAGCAAGCTCCTACCTATATCCCCAAAGAGGAGAGCTTTGAAATGGGTTTGAATGTTTAGTCTTTTATGTAATATTTAATATGATTGCTGTGCATTCCTGTCCTTCCTTCCTTCCTTCCTTCCTTCCTTCCTTCCTTCCTTCCTTTTCTTCAGCATTATTGAGAGATACTACACATACTGAGTGGTGCTTTTAAAAATTGTGATGTTTTACCAGGCACTTGAGTATGCTTGTAAAAAAGCCATGAACACTTCCCCTTACAGAGAGATCCAGGTGGAGTGACTTGTTCAAAGCCACACCGTAAGCTCACAGCAGAGTTAGCATTTAAACATCGTGAGCCCCAGTCTCCTAGTCGGCCCTATGTTGGTCCCCGCCTGCTCCATCAGAGCACACTGGCGCCCCAGGGCTGCACATGAAGTGGGGGGAAGAAAGGGCCAGTATATGGGGAGGTGTGTCCTTCTGGCTGGCAAGGTCACTCTGTTCTAGTTTTCTATTAAACTTTTGACCCTTTCCTCCTCAGGCTATGTTTTCCACTAATCGTGGGACTGTTGGAGGCTTCTTCCTGGCAGGACGGAGTATGGTGTGGTGGCCGGTAAGTTTTCTCTGAAATACTGTTTGCTTAACTATGATATTCCCTGTAGGAGGCCACATTTTTCTTGGGCTGGGCAGCGCTGATTCCTCCTTCCTGTCTCAGATGCCTGGTATGGGTCTCTGGCTCGCCAGGTCTCCTGGGCACCCTTACCTTCTTCTGATAAGGGAATAGCCTTAAAAAGTGTTTGGAATCCTTCAAGAGATAGACAAAGAGAATGCACACATGGACAGGGAAGAAAAGCAGAAAGAGCACACAGACTGAGGAAAGCTGGGACAAATTGGAGCTTCTACTTCTGTATCTGCAAAATGAGGATGGTAAGATTTACCTTCCAGGAGTGTTATAAGACATAGACACCTCGTATGTGGAAACTGAATAAACAGCTCTTTGCTACCTTTTTGCTTCTTTAAGTCCCATGGAATAGAGACACTATCTGCCCTGCCGTGGGAGCCTAATGCAGTGCCTGATGCACGGGGGCCCTCAGGACGTACTTGTTGAATGGATAGAAGAGGGGCCCCTTCTGTTCCCAATTACAGTTTTCTTCATCTCTTAGTGGAGTTTGTATTTTGTCTCTTTAAGAGCCACTTTCCCTGACACTCATATGAAGGCAGAACTATCCCAATCAAAGGACATGTGCATGGACCAAAGAGAAACTGGGAGGTCCCTTCCATCCTACAGCACAGGGCTCTGGTTTGTTTATCAGTTCAGCCCAATGACCGTTTCCATCCAGAGTTCTCGCCCAAACGACTGGTTGACCAAATTGGCTAAATCATGCAATTCCTTGGGTTTAGGATACAAGTAAGCCTCGCTGGTGAAAAAGTGGGTAATGAAGCATACATAAATAAGAAGAGATTGATTGGAGGAAGAGAAACAAGGAGATAAAGAAAGTAAAGTCATTGTCATGCACAGCACAGAGGAAAGTTACAAGGGTATCATGCTGTCTTTGGGCTTTGATTTGTTGTTTTGAGATGAATTTTAACACTGGGTTCTTCACAACTGCTTGGATTACCCCCGCAGTCATTTTTGCTTTATCCTTAAGGTGGCCAAGAATACTGGGCAGAGGTGGATTTCCTGGGTGGGTCCCTCATGGTGGTCTCTCCTGACACTGCGTGTGGGGGGAGGCGCACGTATTCCGATGCCTCCTGTCTGTTCTTTGTCAGGGCTTTTGTGTTCTCATGCTTTGGACTTTGGTTTTTTCCTAAAAGCTGTCATTGGACAGGCAGCTCAGATCACACAGTGCAAGACAAGGCTGGGACAGTCCCTCTAGGACCATGTGGTCCAATTGGTAGCCATTAATCACATTGGCTACTTAGACTGAAATTAAATTTAGATCACATTAAACTTTTTTTCCCTAAATCACACTAGCCATATTTCAAGTGCTTAAGAGCTGCATAATTGGACAGTGTCGATCTAGAACATTTCCATCATTGTAGAAAGTTCTATTGGATGGTACCACTCTCCAGGTTTCAGAGCCAAGCCTGGCTTGATATCTTAGTGGACTTGAGATTTGCTGAATTAGATAGCTAAATAGGACCTTGCAGTTTACTCCAGTTATTTTGAAAACAGTGCATCCTCACTATCTAATGCTTCAGTGCCCCCTACAGTAAGCCTGCTAAGTGTTCATCCAGCCTCGGTTTCCCCCTTCCCCCCCTTTCAACCACCTCCCCCATGATGAAAGAAAACTTATATCTCTTCATGTAAAAATTCTAGTGCTGATTTAATAGAGATGAGATCTTAGCTTCCAGTCTCTGGGTCTTGGGGAAGCCATTGAGGGGGGAAGCATGGGGCAGAACCACCCTTACGTAGTCTGCATTTGGTCTCGGCCTGGGAACACCTCACACCTCAACCAGAAATGATGCCTCTCTTCCTGGTAGTGCCCAGGTGTGGGCCTGGGCTGAGAGTTGTTTGGTAAGAGGAATGAGCCCCGCCCAAAGCAGGCAGGGTTCAGTGGTTCATGTGGGGTTTTCACATGGTTTTCCTTACTCATGTCTTAGTATTGAATTATTCTAACCAACAGAGAAACTTTGCATCATTCTTTTGTGCAGAAGCCACTGCTTCCTTGATGAAGCTGTAATTCAGCTTTCCTTAATTTGCATCTAAGGTGTCATAGGGTTGTAGCAATGGTTTCTAAATCTACCCAGGTGTCAGGATCACCTGGGTGGGCTTTCTAAAGATACAGATTCCTGGGCTGCATTCCAAACCTACTTAAAAACAACAACAACCTTAAAAGAGGGCCCTAAGAATCTGCATTTTTAAAAGCTTCCTAGATATTTTTGGTGATTGGGCAGATTTGATAATCACTGGTTTGGGTAGACTCTTCTCTATGTCATCAGACTTACTGAAACATCACCATCTGTCAGGGATGCTGGGAAGGGAGATTCTCAAATGGGGAACAGTGGCCTCTAAGTCTCTCTGACTCTAGAATTTTCTAGAATACTCTAGAAAGTAGAATGAGCATGGGCTTTGACATCAAAATATCTGACCTGACACATTTTCTCATTGCGTGACTTTGGGAAAATTGCTGAACTTCCCTGAGCTTCCATTTCTACCTCTATCAAACAGCAGAATAATACCTGCTTTGGAGGGTTCGCATCAGGATTCAATGAGACAATGTATGTATAGCACTCAGCACTGTGCTTGGCAAGTGCTTGATACATGGAAACATCATGATGTGGAAGAAAGGCCAGGAGTGCCCACGAGACCCTCCAGCTGGCATTTGCCTGGTGCACAGCACTTAGTAGCGCACAGTAAATGGAAGTTAGCATTTACCTGAAGTTATTGTTGCCACTTCACTTAAATTTAACTTTCAGATTGACTGTGTGACTCAATGAACATGATTTGTGTGTATATTTATTTAAACTACTGTAAATAATCAACTCCAGCTACATACTGACCATGTTTTAACATCTTTGGAATTGGCTTGTGTGTAATGATCGATCAGTGGCATGCATATTGAAGTAGCAAGGTGTTTTTCTTTCTTCATACTACATGGCATGTCTTATATTAGCTGGTGTTTTAGATTCAGTGAAGGTCAGTTATAGTCTCAAGGAGAGGTTTTAAAAAATATGTTCACTACCACCTTCAGGTGCTGCAGAAAAGCCTCAGAGGCTGCCTTTTCCCTCTTTCCCAGCAACTCAACACTTATTTATTTTATAAAAAGGAAATCTACTAAGATTTTGTTTGAGAACAAGGTTCTGCTAACTTATAAAGTTTAAAAACTGCTAGTTTAGAAGAAAAATAAGCATGGTGATTTCTATTCTAAAATTTAAAATGGTTGAAAACTTTATTATGCTACATACTTGAAAGGAAAACATGGTGTGCAAGAAAGTGCGAATATAAGTACTTCTTCTCCAAAATTGAAAAACAGTTTAAACTGCATTAAACCTATACTTCTAAATTTCCCTTGGCATCACAATACAAAGTCAGTTCAAGCCTGTCTGTTGGCCCAGAAGTTTATAACCGAGAGCAGTTCTCAAATGTGCTGGCCCAAGGAGAACCTCCCAGGGCCACGGGCCTCCGGAGCTGACATCTCTCTCAGCCTCTTGACTGAGGCAGAAACCCTCCAGGGGACCCTTTGCCCCCTTCATCTGCCTTTGACTCCTACTTTGTGCTTTAGGAGGAGTGAGCAACCAGAGAAGCTTTGGAAAGAGAGTCGTAGGGGATTTTAGGAAGGGGGCACTTGAGTTGACCTTGGTGGATACACCCCAGACCTGCAGGGCTTGGGTAGTCACCCATGAAAAAAGCAGGAGGAAATCAGAGTTTATAAAGTCTGAAAAGAGATTGGACAGAGGAGAGGCCAGCTGGGGTCATTCCTGGGGGCCTTGGGGACTTTGAAAGGAGCGGTGGTAACCTGTTCCTTAAAATTGTTAATAAGGCCCAGTGAGAGAAACGGCTTGTGCCTAGGCCTGGGGACGGAGCTGAGGGACAGCTGGAGAGGAGGAGCCAGGACTCCAGGGCTGGATTACAAGAGGAGTCAGCTTGTACAGGGAGCCAGCCAGGTAGGCCCGCAGTGACTCAGTCTGAGTCAAGCTGAGGCCAGCCAAGCCAACTGAGTAACACGAAACTGTGAAGCTATACTTTTCATAACAGGAGGCTGGTTTGTGGCCCAGGATTCCCTTTTTCTGTGGTGCTGTGGTTTGGCACCTTTAACAAACAGCTGCCTGTGTGCTGCGTTGTAATGATTATTGGGGGGATGTGAGAGACGTGAAAGCAGAATGAGAGCTTGAAAGGGGAAACTTCCCACTCCTTGGCTAGTGGTACCAGAAACTGCTCAGAGGGGCAGGGCCTCGGGTACACAGCCCAGTGGAGGACTCTGGATTTGGAGGAGAGCTGGATCATATATACCAGAGGCAGCCCCATAGGAGTGGAGGGTACAATGGGGCTGAGCCAACCCTTCCTCAACCCCTTCAACACATAAGCAACCTCTCCAAAGGCAGTGGGGACCTCACAGGAACCAAAGGATGTGGCTTGTCCCAGCTTTGTTACTTTGGGCCACTCCGAGTCTCAGAGAGTCTCCTCTATAATGGGAGACAGTTAGACTGAGGATCTCAAAGACTCTCCCAGGAAGAAAATTCTGATTCCATATCACAGAGGAAGGGACAGCCATGAGGGAAATGAGTGTGGGCATGCTGGTTAATTCATCGCCAGTGAAGGTCTTGAAAAGGGAATGCGTGTGTATCCCCCAATAGCCACAGTTTCATTCCTTCCTTTCTTATCAGAGAATCATCACAGAGGAGAGTATCAAGTGGTTTAGGGCAAGGGTTGAAAACTTCTCTGTAAAAGGCCAGACTGTAAATATTTTTGGAGGCTACGTGATTTCTATCACAACTACTCAACTCTGTGGCTAGCATGAAAGCAGCTATGATAATACGTAAGTGGATAGGTGTGGTTATGTTCCAATAAAACTTTATTTACAAAAACATGTGGAGGGCCAGACTTGGCCCGTACGCCATCATTTGTTGACCCCTTGTTCAGTCCTGGGCTCTGAAGTCGGGCTTCTTGGGTTCGAATCCAGCTTCTCTGCCCCTTACTAGCTGTGTTACCCTGGATGAGTTACTAAACAGCTCTGTGCCTGACATTCGTTATCTCTGTGACAGGGATAATAATACTACCTACTTGAAGTTGTAAGGACACGTGAGTCTCAGAACAGTGCCTGGCATACAGTGAGCTCCCCAGTTTAGCTCTTGTTCGTCTTTTTTCAACTGGAATTTTTAAAGGACTGTCACATCACCTATCTGATAAAATCCTCAGTGATCCAGCCAGAACGATGATTAACCCCACGGGTTGCCCAAGTTCACATGACATAACACCAGAGCTAGGGCTCTCCTTGTTCTTCTGGTTGTTCAGGTCTCTTTCTCCTTATCCTCTGAGATGGACTCTAGGAGATCAATAGGTATGGCCTGAAGGTTTATCTGAAAACCAAGAAATTCCTTTGTTTAGGGCTGACCAGAGACCCTGATGGAATTTTCTCTGAGAGAAGAGGAGAGCTTCTTGCATTTCGTTAACTCTCTTGAGTAAAATGTATCTGATGATATCTATAAGTCTCTGAAGCCTAGCGATTTGGTTAAAGTTCAGCCACAGAGGATGCTACCAGCATGGCCACTGGGTGTCCTGGAAGAGCCTCGTGGGCCTATGACCTAGGTGGGAACTCATGAAGGAGGAGGGAGGAACGGAAATAAGGTGAATGGACACAGAAGAGGCAGAGGGCTCACCAAGGGAACAAGGCTCAGGAAGACATAAGACGGAAGACCAACATGTACTTGGCATTCATGAGCCTGGGTAGAAGTGAATGCCAAGTCCGGGTCTGATTGCTCTCTTCCTGCTCTGATTGCTTTCCACTTACATGTAGCTATGTGTCCTTCCCTTTACCCCAGGGCTGAGCCTGTGTTTTTCTTAATCCCTCTCTTTTCAAAATCTCTCCCAAAACCTAGTCCGGGGCTTTGCATCGAGTAGGTACGAGACAAATATGTTCTGGGTTAAATACATGGGAGGAAGCTGAGGGACTTGTCCCCCCACCCTCATGCTGGGCCCGTTGTTGATGTCACCTGTAACAGCCCGCATTCTGTGTTTGGTGCAGCGGCCACACAGCACATAGGCAGCGGTAGGGGCTCAGGGGGTTAGGAGGGCACTGGGGCCAAGTGAAAGCCTGCCCCTAGCGGTGCTCCACATCTCTGCTCCTACGTACAGAGGGTTTTTTCTTTCAGTTTATTTCCATGGTAGCAAAACTGGAAATGCAAGCCTGGTCCGAATCAGAGTGCCCAATTTCAGCCTCCATTGAAGCCTTTGGTGGCGTCTAGCATGGCCATACTTCTTCACTATCTAAAACATTTGACTGTTTTCAGTTTGAGTCAAGCTTTTGCAAAGCTTGTCAGTTCCCATAGACATGTGTCTCTTTTGGTTAATATGACAGTTGCTGCCTTGCTCTTGAATGACTATTCCCTCTAGCCTCCGCCTTTTCCACTTCTTCTATTGCACCACTTCTTTATCCTTCTTCTCTTCCCCTTCTTTCTCTCCTCTTTCTCCCCTCGGCTCTTCTCCCCTCCTCCTCTGCCCCTCATCCTTTCTCTCTCTCCCTCCATCCCTTGCTCCCCCCTTTTGTCCCTCCTTCCTTCTTTCTATGATGGAGCCATTTCCCTTCCATTCCTTATGGCTTCGTCTCCTCCTCAGAGCCTCTCTAATGAACACACAGCCATTGCCACCCCGTGTCCTCTTTGTGTTCCTAGGCAACAGCTGACTGGTGTGGAGCCAAGATTCTGTCACCTAGTTAGTACCTAAGCTCCTGCCTTCTCCTTTCTCTCTGGCTGCCCTCCCATTATCTTCCAACGCATCAGCACTTCTACAGAAAGAGGGAACAAAAAGTCAATTACAGTCACACACTGCTTGACGAGGTGAATATGTTCCAAGAAACGCGTCATTAGGCGATTTTGTCGGGCGCACACTGTACAGTGCACTTACGCAAACCTAGACGGTGTAGCTTACCACACGCCTAAATTATATGCCGGAGCCTAATGGCTCCTAGGCTACAAGCCAGTGCGGCATGTCACTGTTCGAACACAGCAGGCCATTGTAACACAACAGCATGGTTTGTGTATCTACACATAGAGAAAAGGCATGTAAAAATAGAGTGTAAAGGATAAAAAATGGTACACCTGTAGAGGACGCTTGCCGTGAATGGAGCTTGGAGGGCTGTAAGTTGCTCTGGGTCAGTTGGTGAGGGAGGAGTGAGTGAGTGTGAAGGCCTAGGACATTGCTGTATGCTGCTGTAACTTTATAAACACGGTACACCTAGGCTACACCAAATTAATAAAACAACACCAGATTAGATCAAGCATAAGAGAAAATGATGCAATCAAGAGAGAAGGTAAACAGAAGCCGCGTGCGGTTGCGGCTGGCATATCATGGCGTACTATTTACAGCAAAGATTTTTTCATGAGTAGAAAGAGTTCACTCTACAATAATGATAAAAAGTATGGTGTAGTAAATACAGGAACAGTAACAGTTGTTTGTTATTTTGTCGAGTATTACGTACTGTACACAATTGTATGTCCTATACTTTTACACACCTGCAGTGCAGGAGGTCTGTTTGCACCAGCACCGCCACAGACACGTGAGCAATGCAGCAGCTATGACATTAAGACAGCTACAACGTCCCTGGGCAGTGGGAATTTTTCAGCTGCATTACTGGTATAATCTTATGGGACCACTGAGGTCCATGCGTCTGTCACTGACCAAACACCATTATGATTGTGTGAGAAATATTTCTAGCTGGTTGCAGTCAGGAGAGTGCTGAAACTACCGGCTAAGATGACGTCTTCGGGTTGTTCGTGTTGGAAAGGCATCTGGGCTTTCACTGTCTGCCACTGGCGAGGGCACTTTGAGTAGGCTGAAGCTCCGTGCATCTTCTGGGGTAAACTTTGAATTGGGGGAGTGATTTAGAGTTGGAGCTAAGAGCAGGGCCTCTGGGGCCAGGCTGCCTTGGTTTGAACTTTCAGAGTCACCCATTCCTAGCCGTGAGACTTAACCTCTCCGTGGCTTAGTTTTCTCAGGTAAAAAATAGAGATCACGGCACCCACTTCGTAGAGTTGTTCTGAAGAATAAATTAGTTAATACGTGTAAGTCTATTAGAACAGTAGATAGTTAGCACTTCATGTTACATGGACATGTTGATTACCTCCTATGTGCCACTATCTGTTAGGTGCTGGTGTGTGTGTTTGTGTGTGTGTGACAGACATTCTTATAAAATATATCAAAAATTACAAATAATGGTAAATGATAAGCAGGAAATGTATCCGAGTCGTGGATGAGAGGGGCGGGGTCTTTTTTGACCTACGGAAGAGGGTCAGGGAAGGCCTTACTGAGGGCTGAGCATTGGACTGAGACTGAAGGACCAGAAGGAGGCAGCCACGTGAAGATTGGGGGAAGAGCAATTGAACCAGAAGGAACAGAGGGCCAAGGGCCTGAGGTGGGAAGGAGTTTGGGGTACTTGAACTGGAAGGGGGCCAGTGTGGGGGAGAGATGGTGCATGTCAAGCAGGCGCCCAAGTCGTTGACGATTGCAAAGATGAGCTCACCTGAATTGGTAAGAGGGATGGTCTCCAGCCTCCTCGACCTGTAAATGCCAACAGAAACCCTTATCTGCCTTTTATGCAAAAACCTGTGGGAAAATACCAGCTTTGGCAGTGGTTTCCCGATTTCCTGCCTTTTTGGTTCTTGGAGCAAGGAGAGGTGTTGGTGAAGATAATGAGTAAAAGGCATCCATTGTCCATGGGGGGAAGCGAACCGATGTAGAGCAAACAGAGATTATGATGAGTCTGGAGCGAGGCCTGTGTCTAAATATTTACCAGAGTCCTGGAAATAAAATGGTCTGAATAGACAAGCCCCACCTCCCCACCTTCTCCTTTGTCCCAATCCAGGAAGTGTGATTCCCTGAGAGATGGCAAGGGTCAACCTTCGCCCATAAAAAGATACCTTAGGAAGGGACTCAAAAATGTTAATTCAGATTAAAGACCAGCTCCCCAGAGGAGAAGGGAGGGATATGAAATGGGCGTGATGCAGACATGTACACGCCATTCCTGAGTTTACAGGGGGAGGACGGGACTCTGGCTGGACCGCACCCCTTCGGGGGAGTTCAGAGGAGTATGCCTGAGGAAGGATGAAAGCCGGCATGGTGCCTGTGGCCTCCCCTTCAGACCCTTAGACGTCGGTCACGTTGGGCTGTAAGGCCTTGTGGAAATCATGTCACTTCTCTGGTCCTCAGTTTCCTCACCTGTAAAATTCAGATGAGAATCATACCTACCTCACAAGCTGTGTGCCGTTGAAATAAGATGAGGCAAAGGAAGTGCCTGGCCCCAGACTTGGCTTCAAGGAGGCTCTGGAATATCACTCTCTGTCCCTTTCTTAAAAGGAGAGACAGAGCTGGAAACAGATGCCATCTCCAGAGCTCTGGACATGCTGGGCATTATATGGCCTGTGAACCAAGAAAGCAGTTTTCTGAAATTAGCTGCGTGCATTTGCCATTGGAACTGTGAGGATCTTGCTCCCTCCAAGAGAAAATGAGCATTCTGACTCATTTTCGGGAAATTTGGGGCACTCTGTACAAGCACGGGCTGTGTATAAGCATCATCATCGATATTTCTTCAGCATCACATGCCTATGTGGGGCAAAACTTTCTTAGCGGTTTCTCATATTGTCACCTCATTAAAGCCTGTATTCGTTTACAGTGGAGGAAACTGAGGGTCGAGGCAGTAACGTGATTGGCTCACAGTCACATAGTTTGCTCTGGCAGAACCCAGGTTAGAACCAGGTCACGAGCCTCCTCATGTACCTATAAGGAGGGGAAGAAGAGGGGGCCCACGGCATTAATTACGCTTGCAAGTGTGATACGGGGTGCTTTTGTCGAATCCATTGGTGGCCTCTGGCTGTGCAGTAGGAAGACACACATGCCATTGTCCAGTGACTTAGGCGCTTCTCGACTCCTGGGTTAGTGGTCCTGAGTGTGCACGTGCTGTCTTGCCTTCCCGAGTGTATGGAAGTGAAAACAAAAGTAATGTGCAAACTTGAATCACTTTCTTCCCTCTGGGCTCTTGTTTTGTTTCCATTTGAAAACAGAAGGTTGACCTCAATCCTTTCCTAGATAATTCTAACATCAGATGTCTGGGCTAAGATGTCTAATTTCTATTTCCTGTCACACAAAACATAAATTTAGTTCAGTAGCATTCAATGACATTTTCTTTTTTTAAAAATTTTAAAAAAACTTTAAATGTTTTAAAAAGATTTTATGTATTTGTTTTTAGAGAGAAGGGAAGAGAGGGAGAGAAATATCAGTGTGTGAGAGATACATCAATCGGTTGCCTCTCGCACACCCTTAACCAGGGACCGGCCCACAACCCAGGCATGTGCCCCGACCGGGAACTGAACTGGCGGCCCTTCCGTTTGCAGGCTGGTGCTCAATCCACTGAGCCACACCAGCCAGGGCTCAATGACATTTTAATGTCTTTTTCTACATTCTTCCCCCTACCCCCCAAATAAACAGATAACTTCCCTGTGTGTTTTATTCTCAGGCCTTGGGCTATGTGAGTGAATCTGAGACAGCTCTGGAATTGTTGCTCTTATTGTTAATGGTTTAAAAAATTGTGTTCTGGTGACATAATTATACAGACTCATTGTGGGAAATGGGTAGCAGGAGTGCCATGGTAAAGACCTTTAAACTCTGGAAATTAGGTAGGGGATTTTGGAGAGAGAGCCTCTTACACCCAAACATGTGGTCTCCCGCATCCTAGACTCCCAATTATGTAGCTAGTCATTGTGTTCCTGCTCTGGAAGAGAGGTCAGAACAAGATTAAGGTGAGAACAGCAACTTTTGGTACAGTCTAGGCAGGCTCCTCCAACTTTACTGTGCAGAAGAAGTCACTTGGAGAGCTGATGACTCTGAATTAGTAGGTCTGGGATGGGGACTGAGGATTTGCATTTCTCATAAACTCCCAGGTGAAGTGGATGCTCCTGGCTCGCAGAAAACTCTGTGAATAGCTTTGGTCCAGAGAGCCCATTTCTAGAGCTGGGTTGTGCACTGAAGGAGTGATCATTACACAGAATCACGTCCGCCTTTGGTTCGAGAGAGAGATGCAGCCCCTGCTAGCTTCCGACTCCTGACATCAACAGTTGGTAGAGAGAAATGAATTTGGCCAGATGTTTCCCTTGGTGGTTTAAGTATTTTTCCCTTCAGAGAAGGCTTGTAGGAAAACATCAAATTTGTGCCAAACCCTGGAAGGACTGAAGTGAAAAAATTTTCACTGTTAGAGTCACTGTATTGTTAAGGCAAACCAAATTAGTGTGATCAGGAGTCTAAATAGCAATGAGAGGAAATCTGTTCTTATTAAATGGTCACAATAATTTAGAGGCAGAGTCTCTGACAGTGATGGGAATGAGAGGGACGGGCTTAGTCCTCACCACTGCCAAAGCTCCATGGCTGAGTGGCAGGTTTAAAAGAGCATTTGAAACCACTTGATGTTAAAACCAGATAGGAAGTCAAGAAGTATAGCCTGGTGTGTTGTAAATAGCCCATGTCTGGAGTGGTCCGTTTGGGTCTGAGGCCCACCTGGGGACAGTTGGGGCTGAGGACAGCAGAGAGCAACAAGGATGGTGAGATTTAAGTCCATAGACAGTGAGGAGCAGACACATTGGAAGAGGAAGCTTCGCATGGAGAAGATTTGAAAGTGGGTACCGCCCCTGTCCTCAGATATTGGGAGGGCTGGCTTGTGGAAGGGAGATTTAACAGTTCTGTGTCTTTCCAGAGGGCATAGTAGGACTCACCGGTGGATTTCAGATCAATATAAAGACGGACATTTTAACCATTAGAGTTGTTCCATATGGACCCAGCTGTCTTGTACAGTGAGGAGTTCTCTGTAAGCATCCAGAAGCTGAACATCAAGCTGTGACATCTGTGGGTTCATCCGACTCTGGAAGGTTCTATGATTCTATAATGTCTTCATGTTTCCTTTCCTGCCAACTTTCTAAGATAGAAAATGCAGACAGTAAAATGTGACTGTGAATTCCCTAAGGTCAAAGGAAAACATCGTTTTTTGTTTTTGTTTTTGCCTTATGTCTTGTGACTTTATGTTATTTTCCAGTTACAATGCTCTCACATCTCTTGGGTTTGGTTAGATCCAGCTCATCTTGAAAGCGAAGTGAAAAGCAAAACCATCTTGATACTTGCCATGGTTTCTTGAGCCCCATGAGGGGATGAGGAAGGCTGGGAAAGAAGTGTCAGAAGCAAGACCAAGCTGGGGAAACTTTAGATAAAGCCTACAATTCTGTGCTCAGAAGGAATGTGGGAGAAAATTCCAGAGAAGGACACATCACCTGGTGACTCCCTGGTTGGGACATCATTCCCAGATGGGCACAAACCTGGGTGAGGGTTTGGGAAATCAGCGTGATGAAAGCATTGTTAACGAGCTCCAGTGAGAGGAAGGGCAGTGTGAGAACCTGGCGTGGGAGGGCAGGTGATAAAGCAAAGGTGTCTATATTAGCTTGCATGGGCTGCTGTAACAAAGTATCACAGACAGGGTGGTTTAAACAACAGAAAGGTATTTTTTTCACAGTTCTGGAGGCTATACATCCAAAATCAAGGTGCTCTTAGGGTAGGTTGCTGGTGAGACCTGTCTTCCTGGCTGATAGATGGCTGCCTTCTCTCTTGGCACTCACAGGGCTTCTTCTCTGTGTACACAGGGACCAGTCCTACCAGATCAGGGACCCACCCTTATGACCTAATTTAACCTTAATTACTCCGCCAAGGACCCTATCTCCAAGTACAGTCACATGGGGGATTAGGGTTCCAACATTCAAATTTGGGGGGAACATAATTCAGACCAAAATAGTGTTCACTGTGTTCTTGTAAATTGTCCTTGAGGGTGAACTGAATGTCCTCTTGGGGGAGAGAAAGGACAATGACTGAGGGCCAGCTGAGTGTCATCATTACTGATTCATGATTGCAGTTGACTCCTGCACCAGGCTGCCATGAGAGCAGACTGAAGCTCGAGGATGTTATGATCACCCAGATGATGAGATCAAGAAAACCTTCCAACTCTGATTTAGAAGCTCCTTCTACCGTATCACTGGAGGGGATTTTACCTGAAACCTTGCTGAATTTTTAGGGACTACGTCTTTAAACTTGGAGCTGCCAAGGAGGTTGCTTGGCAAGTTCATTTGTGTCTGAGAGGGTCTCTGAATGGGGAAGTAACATGATTGGAGTTGTGCTTTGGGGATGTAACTGGCCATTAGGTTGGGGGGTGACTGGAGATCATCTAGAAGCCTAATGCCATTGTCCTGTTGACAAATAATGCCAGCCAGCCAGGGCAATATACAAAGTGCTAGATTCCCGTGACATTGTGAAGGCAGGCAGGGTTTGGTAAATGATTGAGTGCAGGTCATGGGGCAAAGGGAGGGAGTCCAGGATGAGGCCAAGGTGAGCAACTGGGAGATAGCAGTGACCCTGATAGAAATGAACTGAACCTGAGCCCCGTTTGTCTGGTACCCCCAAAGCTCTCCTGGCCTCCATTCCATCGGGTGGTGAGGAGGTACCTCAGAAAAGCCTACAGCAGTTTAGAGTCCAATGCTCCCTTTGGGGGGATGTTGGAGAGGACTTCTTGAACTTAAGGTTAATCTAATGCAGTTAATCATTGCTGGTAATTATGCCCTTAATAGTATATTAGGCTTAATAATTTATTAAGTGAGAGATGATAAGTGGAAAGATAATGGGTCAGGACGTGCAGGCTGCATGGATGAGGGAATTTTGATGAAAAATAGACTGTTATCCCCATCAAGCTTTGAGGAGAAAAAAGTGGATCTCTAACAGCCTGCTTTGCTCCCAGTTTCTCCTTCTTCTCCTCTATCTCCTTCTTTTTCTTCCTTCTCTCCTCCTCCTCCTCTTTCTTCTTCAAACACACAAAGCATTTTTTAAAAAAAGACTTTTTTTATTTATTTTTTTAGAGAGAGGGGAAGGGAGGGAGATAAACATCAATGTATGACTGCCTCTCACATGGCCCTCACGGGGGACCTGGCCTGCAACCCAGGCATGTGCCCTGACTGGGAATCGAACCAGCAACCCTTTGGTTCCCAGCCTGTGCTCAATCCACTGAGCTATGCCAGCCAGGGCCACACAAAGCATTTTAATGTTTATGTTATAAGGAAGACAAGATGCAGTCTGGGCCAATAGAACTTCTCACACCATGAGAATTCCACTAATAGTCAGAGGCGATAGTAATTTACTTCTTTGGCAAAATTTACTGGGTCCAATTCTTTTAACAAAGGAAAGCATGCCTACATTGTACAACACACTTTAAAGTACAGATGACCAAAGATTAAAACTCTTTATTTATTTATTTTTAGAGAGAAGGGAAGGGAGGGAGAAAGAGAGGGAGAAAAACATCAATGTATCGCTGCCTCTCACATGCCCCCACTGGAGACCTGGCCTGCAATCCAGGCATGTGCCCTGACTGGGAATTGAACCAGCAACCCTTTGGTTCCCAGCCTGCACTCAATCCACTGAGCTACACCAGCCAGGGCAAAGATTAAAACTCTTAACTGGCAATTATCAAAGTATGCAGTTTCCCCTTCTCAATGAATAGTGTTCACCCAGTTACTCAAGTACCAAATCCAGGAGTTACCCCTGATTACTCTCTCTCTCTCTCATTTCCCACATTTGATCCATCACCTGCGTCTATGACAGACCCTCATCTCTATGATTGCCTTTGTCTCTCCTGCTACCACCCGAGACCAAGTCACTGTTCTCGCTCACCCAGATGCAGCAACAGCCTCCCACGTGGTTTCTCTTTGGTCCCTTGTCCCCAGCACTACACTTTCCACATGCTTGAGAGCAATCTTTAAAAGCAAATTAGATTCTGTCCCTGCTCTGCTTGAAACCCTCCAGTGCCTTCCCATCATGCTTGCAGTAAAATCTAACTTCCTGCCCTGGCTTGCTAGGACCTATGCCATGTATCCCCACCCAGCTCCCAGCCTCACCTCACACCACCCTTCTCCTTGCCCACCACACTCCAGCCACTCTGACCTTTGACCTTCACCTTTCCCCTGCTTCTCAACCACAGGGACCTTCCCACTCAGGGGGTCTTTGCTTTGCTGGAATGCCTTCCCTCTGCTCTCAGTATAGTTGACTTCTTGTAGCATTCTGATCTCAGCTTAGAGGCTAAGCCTCATGGAGGGAACTTTCCCCAACTCTCCAAGCTAAAGCAGTCTCTCTAGCACACCTTCTTTCTCATCGTCTTCACAGCACTTACCACTCTCTTGTCTTTTTTTTTTTTTGGTTTATTTATTTATGTTTCCTCTGTTAGAATATAAACTTCTGGAGTGTAGGGATTTTTTTTGCCTGTGCTGTTCATAGCAGAATCCCAAATGTCTGTAACGGTGCTTGACACATTGGATAAATGTGTAGAATGAGTGAATGAAGCAAGGCATTTATACCATTACTTCTTCCTCATTCTAGAGACCTTTCAGGCCGGCCTTCAGGGATCTCCTTCTCCTTTGACTTGGCACTGAGCTCCCAACTGCCTTACATTGGGCGGAGGGTCTGGTACCATTAGGACAGTTTTTCTGGAGTGGCCTGTGTTTGAGGAAATATGTGTTTTGTTCCAGACTCGGAATCTCTTAGGGATAAACAAATAAATAGAAGCCTCCCTCATTCGCTTAGCAAGAATGGGGATAATTATACTCGTTTGGTATTTAATCAGATGCTGCCTTCCCGTCTGCTCCAGGGTATGAAAGGACTCTAGAACTTCCTGGAGTTCTCTGGAGCCTCAGATGCAGTTGAGTTGCTGGCCCAGTGTCATGACTGGTCAGTGCAAGCTCCTTATCTTGTTCCACTTGGCATTTTCCCTTCCAGGTTTTCACTCTTGTGTATTTCGTACAGGTTCTTCCAACCTATCTTCTGACGTATGTATAGAGACATATTGAAAAATGCAGTGTTTTGTGCATTTGTCTCTGGGTTTCTGGGATCTTCGTAAAAATAAAAATAGTATACCAATTTAGAGAATTATTCTTACTAGTAATATCATCCCTTGTTACTTGGGAGCACAGGGAATCACAGAATTTAACAGCTAGGAGCCACTTGGAAATCCCTGCCTCCGCTGCCTCCATTCTCTGACAAGTGATGGGACTGAGGCCAAGAGGCTTCCTTTCAAGTGGTTCCTTATAAAACTGTCCCCATTTACTGAGAACCTTATATTCATCAAGGTCCCAAGCCAGGGGTGCTGGAGGACACAGAGATGATGGGCACAGGCCCTGCTCCTGAGCCCACAGCCTCTTGGGAGACTTCTAGGAGAGACCTGGCAGGCCATAGGGTTTCCCATGTCTCCTACACTCTGGTGCGCCGGGCTCACAAAGGGCTCACAGACGGTCTGATTTGGGGGTACAGCCTGCTGGCTCTTCCTTAATTCTTTCCTTTTCTGCTTCACTGTTATTACCTGAGTCCCCACAGCCACCTTCAGAACCAGCATTCCTGACAGACTCCAGCACAGTCAAGTTCCTGGCCTTCTTCTGTTCTTTCTTGTCCTTCTCTTGGCCGACACGTCTCTTCTCTCTTTGGCTCACCCCTGAGTGTCCTGGTGGAGCATAGAGTCCTCACCCTACTTTTTCTTTGTGTTTCCAGATTGGAGCTTCTCTCTTCGCCAGCAACATCGGAAGCGGCCACTTTGTGGGGCTGGCCGGGACCGGAGCGGCTGCAGGCATCGCCACGGGGGGCTTTGAGTGGAATGTGAGTAACATCAGAGACTCCGTGTCCTGGCCCCGGAAGGAGCTTTAGCAGTCAGCCAGTTCAATCTGTGCTCAGAGGGAGATGCTGTAGGGAGCCTCTTCCGGCCACCCTGCGGGCGCAGAGGAAGGAGGGGCCCAGTTTCAGGAGCCCCAGGGTCCCGCTCTCCTTCTGCTAGAGTAGTGTGAGGAAAGCACTGATGTTACAGCGATAGCATTTCTTTCTTCTCTTAATAAGCCAAGCGCTCCTCCACCCTTTCAGCCATATCGGAGGTTTGGAAATGCTTACCACCAGACTGCCATTATTGTAATTATTTATTTTTTAAAACGTCTCTAAATGGTACTTTACTTTTTGTAAACCAGGGAAGAGGAGCAAAGAGCTGTGATGTCACTGGGCAGTCATGAGGGGTCCCCTCCGTTGCACAGCTACCATTCCCGTGGGCCCCGCCCGCCCTGATGGCCTTGTAGGGAGTTGCCCTCAGGGCCCAGAGAGAAACTGCTGGGTGACTGTTCTGCAGTCGCTGGGCAGGGGGGCTCCAGGCAGCATGATTGACGCCATTTCTTTTTCGGTTTTAGGCCCTGATTTTTGTGGTTGTGCTGGGCTGGTTGTTTGTCCCTATTTACATCAAGGCTGGGGTAAGTATCTGTTATTCCATCTCCTGTGGACTGATGGACACACACACATACACACACATGTGCTTGATCCCCCTGAAAGGCAGAGATAAATGGTAGAGAAAGCCTGCGCCTTGGCTTGCTTTTCCAGGGTATAAAGTTCCTGATCCCTCCTGGTGACTGTAGGTGGATCCACTAAGCCATGGCTTGCTCCTCCTAAACAGTCTCGCTCTGTTCAGAGCCCTCTGAAGCACCGTGGCCTCTTATGCTGGGTGTGTATTTACAAGGTGCTGCCCTGCGTTCGCTCATGATACAAAACCATGTGCCTCGGCCCCTAGAAGGGTCATATTTCCCCTTCATTTATGTACATCAGCAGGTTTCTTTGCTGAGCATGAAACTGGTACTCAACTATCAAATGCATGCTCCAGCTCTCAGAGAAAGCTCTCTGACCTTTTACCTAAGGCAGCTTTAGTATCATCGCTTCAGTGAGATATAATGAGTAACTACTATGTGTAAGTCTACTGAAAGCAATATGGAAGAAACACAAGGCAGACTCTGCAACTTCTGGTGGCTGTTGGTGACACATGTCTGATCCCAGGAGACAATAGGCTCTGGGTTGAGGGAACAAGACAGAGTGTGGTTGAAACTTGCAGAAAGGAATGGGGAGAACAGTTGAGCAGGCCTGCAGGCACACTCCATGGTGAGGGCTGCGTGCGGAGCAGGGTGAAGCACACAGCCAGCCCGGCCACCTGGTTTGGTGCATTGGAAAGCTGCTACCTTGTGCGCAGGCAGTGCTGTGTGTAGGAATATCGATCTATCCACCCTCACCTCCTCCAGGGCAAAGACCTGCCATCTTGGTTATGTGCAATCAGGTATTTATTTTAAAAAGTGTTAATAAGGCACCTTCTATGTCCTGGGATAATACGCAGCTACCTCTGCAGTAAGGCATGTGGGACCGGAATGAACAAATGGCTGGAGGACAGCCACCTGGACACGTCACAGACTTCTCTGACCAACAAGGGTTAAGCCTATGGCACCCTGGTAGATGCCACTCTTCTGCTTGCTCTGGGCCTTCTGGTCACTCTGGCTACAATGACCTCCCTTCCGCCCTGTGCAGGTGGTGACAATGCCAGAGTACCTGAGGAAGAGATTTGGAGGCAAGCGGATCCAGATCTACCTCTCCATTCTGTCCCTGTTGCTCTACATTTTCACGAAGATCTCAGTGAGTCCACTCCCCAGTGGGGCTGGGCGCTGGTGCCTCACCAAGGGGCAGCGCTATACATTCCTACCAGTTCGGCGCCCTAAGCCTTCTTGCTCCTTAGGGTAAAGTCCTATTTCATGCATCAGGGAGCCAACACATGGAACAACTTATCCTCTACTGTGGGGAAGGTCAAAAACATGAACAGGTTCAAGAAGGTTCAGGGAAAGCTGTTCTTAATAGGAGATTAAAAGGGAGTCAGGGATGTCCAAGGGCTGGTCCCAAACTTAGACGCAGCCGTGGCTTTGTGCCCTCTCAGGGCCAGAACCTGGCCTCCGGGGACATTTCTGCTGCACTTAAACATGAGCAGTCAGCCACCATCTCAGGAGAGATTCTCCCTCTTCCTGTATGTATGAGGAAACAAAACGCCTGAGGGTGGAAAGTGCCTGCTCAGGATCCTGAATCAGGAACAGGACCCAGACCTCTGGCTCCAGCCCCCTGTCCTTTTCACCGGTCAAGAGTTCTTCTATTTGCTTGGAACCAGCTCCCTGGGTTCTAACCCGTCTGGGGGCTTCCTACTCTCTCTGAACTCGACCCCTGGGGCCGCTCCCCCTCTCATTTAGCCCAGCCCCCCAATCCTCCTCCCTCCAGCAACTGTCTGTTCTCTATGAGTCTGTTTCTGTTTTGTTGGTTCACTTATTTGTTTTTTAGACTCCACATATAAAAGAAATATACGATATTTTTCTTTCACTGTCTGACGTTTCACTTAGCATAAGACCCTCTAGGTCCATCTGTGCTGCTGCGCATGGTAAGATTTCACTCTTTTTTTGTGGCTGAGTAATATTCCATTATGTGTATGTATCACAACTTCTTTATTGACTTGTCTGTTGATGGGCACTTGGGTTGCTTCCATATCTTGGTTGTTGTAAATAATGCTGCAGTAAACATGGGGATGTACATATTCTTTCAAAGTAGTGTTTTGTGTTTCTTCCAATATATACCCAGACGTGGAATCGCTGGGTCGTAAGGCAGTTCTAGTTTTAATTTTTTGAGGAACCTCCAGACTGTGTCCCACAGTGGAGTCACCTGTCTGCATTCCCGCCCACAGTGCACCAGGGTTTCCCTTCCTTCCCGGGTTGTTTGCCTTTTTTGCTGTTGAGTTGAACGCGTTTTTATGTATTGTGGATACTAGACCCTTGTCAGATGTATGATCTGCACAGATTTTCTTCCATCCTGTAGGTTGTCTTTGCACTTTCTCGATCGTGTCCTCTGATGCACAAAGGTTTTAGATCTTGATGAAGTTTATTTTATCTACTTTTATTTTTGTTGCACATGCTCATGTGGTCATCGAATTCACCAATTCTGTGACACCAAAAAAATCCGTTAACCAAACTGAGGTCATGAAGATCGAGTCTTATGTTTGCTCCCTGGAGCTTTGTAGCCTTAGCTCTTACATTAGGTCTTTGATTAATTTTGAGTTAATTTTTGCATACGATGTGAGGTAGGGGTTCAACTCCATCCTTCTGTGTGTGGATATCCAGTTCTACCAGCCCCACTTTTGAAGTCTATCACTTCCTCATTGAAAGGTCTTGCACGTATGTCTTTTGCATGACTGGAATCCTGTTCTCACCCTTAGGGTCGATAGGGCTTTGTCTTGGAGTTGGGACTGATGCCCACCGTTGCCACCCCCTCCCTGCCCAGTTTCCTGCTTCCAGCTTTTGCTACTGCCCTGCTTGGCGTCTTTGTGCTTTCCCTGGTGGTGTGATGATTCCACCCTCTTCACTCTTTCCTTCCCTCCCCCAGGGTTAGTTTTTAGTTACCGTCCTATTTTATAAGAGATGGATGTGCAGGGACTGCACTGTGAAATACTGGGAGGGGTAGAGAAATCAGTCTTCCTGAGGGGGAAGGGCAGCAATGTAAGAGGAGGAAAAAAAAAATGCAAGCAGGGAGGGCGGGAAGGTCACCCTGAACTTGCGGGAAGTCGGTAAGGGAACACTTCCTGGGTTCAGCTTGTGAGGTGGGACCTGTTTAATGAACACGTGGAGAATGGCACTTGGAGTCCCCTTCTCAGGAGCAAGACTTGTCCAAGTCCACAGTTCAGACAGGTGAAAGTCTGTGGACTACGGTTGCCATGGAAAGGGCACTTTTTGTCCTCAAAGCTAGGATAGGGGTAGTCATACAAATAAATGAAGGGCCCAGCCTCGCTCCCTGCCTTCCCCATCACCGCACTGGCTGTTCGGGTTACTGATTAAACCTCCTTGGACGCAGGCGCTCCCAGGGAGCTGAGGGGCAGCCTCCCTCAGCTCAGGTCCTGATGGCGCCCACTAAGGGTAGCAGTCGGCTTTCTCGGAATTCTGCTTTTAAATAGTACTTGGTGTAGGCTGCTCCCTCTCCGTGCGGTTTCTGGGGCTCCTTACTGGAGGCCCGGCCCTGGGTCCTGCCTGCTCTGCCTGCTTCCCAGAGGCAGCAGGCCCTTGAGTAACGTACAGGAAGGATGGCGGCTGCCCTTCAGAGTCGGTGCCGGTCTCTATCTACTTACCCTCCGGTGGGGCCTTGCTTACTCTCCTTCCGTTTCTCATAAGAGTATTGCATGGGTAGGGGTTTTAATTTTATTTTCCATTTCCTGGAAGAGAAAACTGAGTCTCAGAGAAGTTAGGTTCTTTGTCCCAAATCGCACAGCGGGTGCATGGCAAAGCCAGGACTGACTCTTGGGTGTCTTCAGCCCCAAAGTCTGGGTTTTCCACACAGTTCCCCTCTGTGCTTGGATGGAATGAAGGCAGAGGATGGCAGAAGGGGTAGACTATGTAGTCCTAAGTCTATGCTCTCATTTTACAGATAGGTCAACTGAGGTCCCGACTGGGGAAGGGCCTTTGTGGGGTTAAACAGGAGCAGAAACAGGATGAGAAGCAGGAACTCTTGATACTGAATCCAAACCTTTGACACTGTGTAACCTCTGCCCCTACTCCTTGCCTTCTAAGTCTTTCAGTCTTTAGTACAGAGTAGGTCAAGATTGCAGACCTCGGGAAAAATTAAGATAGCCAGTTAAATGACCTTACAATATAGAAGGGTTTCTGAGGGTGGGATTTGAGAGGCCTGTGAGGAGAGAACAGCAGCTGAAGGAGGGACATTTAGGCACCGGGGAAGGGAAGAGAAGGGTCAGGGAGGCAAGGCTTTGTCTTTATAAATTTCGCTGACTTTAGGTTCACCATGGGTCACAGAGCCATGGGTCAAATTGATCTTTGAAAGGTTTATGCTGATGTCAACCTGCCAGACACTCAGATTAAAATACACGTGAGTTCAGGGTTCATGGACCAAAAAAAAAAAAAAATTGTTAGTTAACAGAATAAGGAAGTCAAATATTTACATTGCACGTAAATATTAATCGATTTTATTGTGTGTGTGCGCAGAGGCACGGATCATTTGTGATGGGTGAGAAGAGTGGCCTTGTGGGGCCCATGCTGAGACATGACTAGCCCGGGACCTGCTGGGAAGGCTGGGGGAGGATGTGGGGATCCAGTGGGTATGTAAGTAAGTGATGGGAGAGAAAACTGAAAGGTATGTCAGGTGCAGGGCCCAGATGTCACCCAGGCCACTGAGCAGCGGTGCCGTGGGGTCGTGCCTGTGGCTGCTATCTTGTGGCCACATCCTTTGGGTGCTGAGGCCCAGACTTGATTATTCCTCCATGTGCTCCTCTGAGTTTTATTGGCTCTGCCTGAGAATCCTGTCCTATCGAGTTCCGAGAATCACTTTGTTCTGTCTGGCATCAGGGTCTCATGCATCTTATTCAGATGTGCAGTCACTTGAGATAAAGCCTCAGATTTTATGGATTGCACATGGCGACCAATGTCCTTGTCTCTGTTTCCTGGGGCTGTCGTCACAGATCAGGAGTACAATACACTTTTACAGCAGCTTCACTGTCCACCTTGGATCACTGGGTGAAACCAAGAGCTTTGGCTTTTGAAGAGATTTGAATGCTCATCACTTGCGCCATTTACTTTTACAAATGGAAAGAGAAATTTGAGCCATGGGGCTCTCCATCTCAAATATCATTGCCAGGTAGGGATGATTGGGTGCTCAGATACAATTAGGACCAGGATGGACAGAAAACACATGCGTGTAAAATCACAGCATCTCGGAGCATCAGAGTTGAGACAAAATAACCCGTCCAAGGCTGATAGCTGGAGACTGTTGTTCTCAGGGATTTTTCCAACTGGGCCTGTATTTTTATGGTTCCCTTCAAGTCCCATGGAAAGTGTTCAGCCGAACCTTCAAAGCGGTGGGAACAAAGTTCTTGGGCTAAGTCCAACTTCCTGTTTTGTAAAAGAAATAAAGTTTTATTGAAATACAGCCATACCCACTTGTTGATATCCTGTCTGCGGCTGCTTTCATGCTTCCGTGGCAGAGCTGAGCAGGTCAGACAGTGACTGTGTGGGCTACAAAGGCTAAGACACTTATTATCTGACCCTTTACAGAAAAAGTTTGCTGACTCCTGGTCGGGGGGACCATAGTTTTCTATTTCACTTCAAGTCAGTTTTGCTTAGCAGCATTGGGGAAATTTCCTTCTCTCCCTTCCTCCCTCCCTTCCTTTCTTTTCTTTATTAAGGGCGAATAGTTCAGAGAAGGAGCAATCTGGAATGAGCTGTGAAACAAATGGTCGCATAGAAGAGTTCTTTTATACCAAAGTTGGTGGTAAAGTCCCTTATTCTTACAAATTAAAAAGTAATGATGTACTTTAAATGTACAGAAAAGTACTAAGAATAATATAGTGAATGCCACCACCCAGATGCTATGAATCTAAAGAGGTTACCATTTTTTAAAAGAAATAAAACATTACTGATATGACCAAAGGCTTATCTGTAACCCTCTTGACCTATTTCCTTCTTAAAAGGTAAACACTGTCTTAACTTGGTACATATTCCTCTGATCTATAATTTTATATTTTTCTCCATATACGTTATTCCTATATCCATAAGGAATATACTCATATTGTGTTTTAAAATTTCGGCTCCCCCTACCTTTAAAACTATACAAAATGTAACCACAGTATTTAAGAAAAGCTAGAAGGGAAGCACCCGCAATTCTGTAACTCTAATACAAACATTTTCATAGTGTGGCCTTGCCTGGATTGTGTGTGTCCTTTTACAGAGTTGCAATTTTGTGGCCTTTCTCTCCCCTGTTAGGATCCAACTGTAAACATTTTTCCATGTTGCCATCTTCAGAGTTATTCTTTTTAGAGGCTGTGGAACATAATCATGGTATATAATTTTATTTTTTTATTTTTTTAATTGTCTTTTATTTATTTATTTTTTAAAAATTTTTAAAATTTATTTATTTATTTTTTAAAAATTTGTTGTTGTTCAATTACAGTTCTCTGCATACTCTCCCCTCCCCTCCCCCTCCAATCCCACCTCCCTTCCCTGCCTCCCTCCCCATCCTTGGTTCTGTCCATGTGTCCTCTATAGTGGTTCCTGAAGACCCTTCTCCCCATTGACCCCTCCCCCCTCCCCCCCTGGCTATTGTTAGATTGTTCTTAATTTCAATGTCTCTGGTTAAGCTTTGCTTGCTTTTTGCTTTTGTTGATTATGTTCCAGTTAAAGGTGAGATCATATGGTATTTGTCCCTCACTGCCTGGCTTACTTCACTTAGCATGATGCTCTCCAGTTCCATCTACGCTGTTGCAAAGGGTATAAGCTCCTTCTTTCTCTCTGCTGCGTAGAATTCCATTGTGTAAATGTACCATAGTTTCTTAATCCACTCATTTGTAGATGGGCACTTAGGTTGTTTCCAGCACTTGGCTATTGTGAATTGTGCTGCTATGAACATTGGAGTGCATAGGTTCTTTTGAATTGGTGTTTCAGGGTTCTTAGGGTATAATCCCAGCAGTGGAATTGCTGGGTCAAAAGGCAGATCCATTTTTAGTTTTCTGAGGTAGTTCCATACTGTTTCATGGTATATAATTTTCAGCAAGCCATTTGAAACTTCTCTGGTGGACGCAAAGCTCTCAGTGGTGGTTTAATATATATAAATTATTTTATTTTAAAAGTAAGTAAACAATTTTTTTTTTTGCATTAAAGAAGACCTTGCCCTCTGCAGAAAATATTCCAGAAAGGAAGACCCTCACCTTTTCATGTTATCAGAGGGTCACTGGGCGTGGAGGGAGAAACTCTAGATTTCAGACTCTAGCAAGTCATTAGCTTGCTTCTCTCATCTGAAAAGCAGAGCCAGTTTGCCTGTCCCATCACCTTAGTTTGAGGACGCAAGCAGTGCATGTGTCTAAAAGCTCTTGGTAAACTGTAAGATCACCTGGATTTGGAGGAAAAAAAAATACTCTCTGAAGCAGATAAAGTTTGGGCCCCTAGGAGATTCGAAGACTGATGTCAGAGCACCCAGGCTAATGTGAGCTTGGCCATGGCATCCCCGGGCACTCCTGGAGGCTTTCTGGGTCCTAAAGACAGAAAGAATTCATCCCTGAAGTCAGGAGTGACTCATGGGGGGAGAAATGTGTCTTAGTTTTTTTCTATTCATGAGGCAGTTTTTGTTAGAGTTGTTTATCTGCCCAGGAAATAGAGTATTATAAAAACAAGACTTCTATTAGCCCAATCCTTCTCAGAAGTGTTTACAGACTTCGTTAATAGCTTATCTTAGGAGTCGTGTGCTGTTTATTTGTGACTAATAACAGCAAGGCAACTGTGAATGGGAATATCACAGTCTACTGTGATATGTTGTCATAAATTGTTACAAATTAACTACTCTGGAAAATAAACCAATCAAGGGCACTTTAAAGGCAGCAGTAGCCTTGTAATGTAGACAGATATTTTTGCTCATTATGCTTATTCGCTAATCTACTGAATCATACTCACCCACATTCCGTTGCAATCAGCGGATGGGGCCCTTCAATGGAAGCAACTTTATGAGATGATAGGGAGGCACAGGAGGGGCAGGCCTTCCAATTACTCATCACAATGTCAAGTGGTCCAGTGAGTAGAGGCAGGAAGGAGTGACCATTTCACCCTAGCGAGGCTGAGGTGCGGCTGCGGACGCTCTTCTTTTTCGGCTGCTGCGGAGGGCAGCGGGGAACAGCTCCAGGGCCTGGGAAGGAAGTACTTTCCTGGACGGCAGGACATTCCCACTTCCAGCCACGGAGGGTCATGAGCCCCGCTTAAAGACGGGAACCCTGCCATGTTTTATCCAGTCCCTCAGGGCGATAGCTGCAGCCTCTTTCTAAGTCTCCGCGTCTCTCCTAGCTCCTGCTTCTGGCGCTTCTCCTCTACCAGGAAATACAATGCCATTAGGTCTCCCGGGCTAGAGAATCTGTAGGGGACCCAAGGCACAGGGCCTTCAGGAGGTCAGTCTTAGGGGAGGAGGTCAAGCATTCACACATAGGCTTGCAGTTGGCATGAGACAAGCTCTCAGACAAGGAGACGCAGGTAATAGGGGACCTGTCACTGGAGGGCCCTGATAGAGAGGGGGAGATAAGAGTAGAGGAGAGGCAAGGCTACCACTTCCCAGAGCTCTTAATGTGGGTCCCTTTGCGAGCCCTGAAACGTATTAGGTTTTACGCAATGAAACATTTCATCTAGGGGAAGTCTAGTTTCTTTCCTACCTAGAGATTTGAAAACAAATTCATTTTGAGCAACTCTAGCGCCCTCTGTTGGTTTAAATCAGAAACTGCACCATCCAGCCAGGCAGAAGGTTGTTTATGGGCCTAAATGAAGCAGTGAAGAGAAAAAGAACTTTATCAAGAACTGATGAATTCAGGGGTGAAAAGGGAACAATTCGCCCTCAAGTTATGTGAACTAATCTAGATAAAGCCACCTAGCACCAAGACAGCTAAGCAAGAGGTTCTTGGTGATGTTCTGGTTGTGTTAAGGATCAAGATGAACTCCATCCGGGCCGGAGAGATAAAATTTTGATGTTGCTGAAATTTCTCTCCACTCCAGGGTGGGGCTGGGCTTTCCCTTGCACGGGACCCTCCAGCACTCAAACTTGCTGTGGAAATAGATCTGATAAACCTTTGCACACTAAGGTGCAAACAGTGGATAATAGCTTAGTGTGGCAGCCCACAGGTATGCTGAAAGGAACCTCAAGGTGATGATAGTTGTTCCTTGACAAACTGAGTTCTGCGGTTATAAATGAGTCTGTGAAGGGTCATTTACCGCGCTCCCCTCCTGGGCCAGCACGGGTAAGGGCTCAGAGGAGTTGTGCGGTCGAGAAACTGCCAGACCTTGGTTTAATCCAGGATTTCACAGACCTCTTTGACCATAGAATCCTTTTCTTTTCACGAAATAGCTCCTGTCCTCTTAAGTAAAGCTTGTTGGAAAACTTAGGAATAGAGCATGTCTCTCGGGCATTTGTATCCTTTTTTTTTTTTTTTTAAATATTTTATTATTTATTTTCAGAGAGAGGAGAAGGGAGGGAGAAAGAGCAATGTATGGTTGCCTCTCACATGGCCCCCACTGGGGACCTGGCCTGCAACCCAGGCATGTGCCCCAACTGGGAATCGAACCGGGACCCTCTGGTTCCCAGCCCGCACTCAATCCACTGAGCTACACCAGCCGGGCCTTTTATTTTTGTTTTATTGTGGGAGGAGCACTTGGCGTGTGATCTACCCTCTTGCAGATTTTGTGTACGATGCATTGTTGTCGACTTCTAGGTACAGTGTTTTACGGCAGAAGTCTAGAGCTTGCTCATCTTACTTAACTGAAACTCAATGTCTGCAATGAATGGCTCCCCAGGCCCCCTACTCCCCAGCCCCTGGTAATTGCCATTCCAGTCTTCAAATTTATGAATCTGACTATTTTAGATACTCGCATACATGGAATTGTGCGCATACATGGAATCGTGCAGTGCTTGTCTTTCGTTTTCTTAACTGGGGATAAAAATATGAATATTTAACTGCAGTATTTCAGCCAAAGGGCAAGGGGGTGGGGCGAACACTGGACCCTAGAAATCACAGGCATTGACGCTACCCAGGAAATAGCTTTTGCGAACCCCTTCAAGCTCATCACCTGGCCTTGCAGCCAGCTGGTCTCTCTCACCCCTAACTCACCTCTCCTCTCCTTCCAGGCAGACATCTTCTCTGGGGCCATATTCATCAACTTGGCCTTGGGCCTGGATCTGTACTTGGCCATCTTTCTCTTATTGGTAATCACTGGCATTTACACAATCACAGGTGAGTCCATTCAGATGACTGGGCTCAAGCCCGGCCCTGGGTTAGGCACTGGGGAAGAATGAAAGGAAGGAGGCAACAAGGCTCCTTCTCTCGAGTAGGAGAGATTCACCCAGGAAACAGTTTGAGGATGGGGTATTTGCTGGGTCCCAAATCACAGACCCTAACGAGTTATGTACAGATGGTCCCAGAAAACTCCAGTGTTGGCTGGCATAGTCAAGACAGCTTCTCCCAGGAGGTGGGGCAGGGCTTAGCCTTGGAGATTGTGGCGAGAACCTGGCTCAGTTGGGAGAATCAGGGAGGGAGTGCCAGGTGCAGGGACAGGTGAGAGCAAGGCATGGAGGCAGGACAGGGCAGCACACGGGGCAGGGGCAGGGTGAGCAGCAGATGGGTTCAGCTGCAGGAGGGTGCTCAGTGAGAGGTGTGTGTGTGTGTGTGGGGGGTGATAAGTCCTGATAATTCAAACAAGGTCACAGGGCAGGGGCCTTGGATTTGATGTGACAGGGACTGGGAGGTGCTCTGGGAAGAAGGAGGGACTAACACGTACAAGAAGACTTTAGAGGAAGATTGGAGAGGCTGATGACCTGAGAAACAATGGCAGGGCCCTTTGCGGAGGTGTTACTCTGCCCAAGTCAGGGGGCCAGGGTCAGTGATGGAACCTGCTGCTCAGCTGAAACCCTATAGCTTTGGTGACAAGAAGTACTCGGGTGGTCTGAGAATGGGGTCAGTGTACAAGTAGCCCTCTGAATGTGTCGATTTGGTAACGTCCCAGCCATCTGGTAGAGATGTCAGCCGTTTGCTCTCCTCTGCCTTTTCTTGGGGGAGGTGCTATTTCTTACCTCCGAGGAGCCATCTCCTAGCTTGAAAGGATCTCATAAGCTCTTCCTCCTTAAACTCTGGGAGGACTTTCTCCTTTCCGCCACCTTCCCAGCTCGTCTGTGAAGAGTGGAGATGTGGGATCATGCTGGGTAGCAGACCGCTGTAACAGGACAGGAGGAGGAAGGAAGGGAGGGTGGGCGGGTGCCTGGGGGGCATGCTCACAGGTGTGTGGATGGAGAGGGTGGCAGTGGGGACAGCAGGCAGGCTGGCTGGTTGCTTTCCTATGTGAGGTCAGACACATTGTCTCCTTGTCCGCTTAGGGGGCCTGGCAGCGGTGATTTACACGGACACCCTGCAGACGGCCATCATGCTGGTGGGGTCTTTCATCCTGACCGGGTTTGGTAAGTGGGGCTGCAGCAGGCTGAGGAGGCAGGGAGGCAGAGGCAGAGGTCCAGGGAGAGAAAACCGAGTCCAGCGTCCCTGCCTGCGTTCCCCAGGGGAGCGGTGCAGCCCAGACTGGCCATCACTGAGGGTGTGCAGGGCACCTTCCTCGGTCCTGGACGTCTGAATGGGGACTGGCCCAGACGACACCTGTGTTCCCTATTGTCCTCTCTGGACAGTCGGGGCCAGTGGTCCCCACTGTGCGCCTGTGATGATGTGGTCTTCTCTCCACAGAGAAACTGGGCAAGAAAAGGATAAGATGAAATGTCCATCAGACTAAATATACGCAAATGTTCTGTCTTAAATCTCAGACTAAATCCTGTCTACATTTTGAGGTTAAATGTCCTTTCTTGTATAAGTTGATGATAGGAAGGGATACTTTTCTTGTGTATATCCTTATTGGACAAAATTTAAAAGACCAGCCACTCTATATTGGCCCCTCCACTCCCTAATTTGGTGAAATTTTGTCTGTAAAATCCTAAAGACAAGACGAGAAACCCTAGATATAGAGGCACTCGTTATGGGTGGGTATAAAATACATTTTATTATACGTTATATAAAATCCATTGAATTGTCCCCAGTAGTCCCCCGGGGGTCTGCAGGGCAGGGACTGGGAGGGCTCACTACAAGGACACAGTCGTCAGGTGGCAGAGCTCCAGATCCCTGACCCATTCTCTGTCCATCCTGCCCCGTGGCTGGGACCGGGGGTGGGGGGTGGAGGGCCAGGTCTACCCGTCTCTAGGGCTGTGTCTGGGGTCCTGAAGGCCATTGCTGATGGTAGGGGCTGAGGGAAAATCAGGGTTTTTGAACCTGGTTCAAAACCAAGGTCTCTCTCTTCGTAATTTGAATCCCTTCCCTTTGTAAAGATGTTCATGGTTGGAGCCCTTTCACAGTTATTGCCTTGGATCCTCAGTAGCCGCTGAGGGGGCTGGGCAGGGTTAACAAGGGATGAGAAAGCCAAGGCCCAGAACAGGAAAGTGACTCACCCAGTACCACACAGTGAGGGCTCTGGCTGTGGGTCGGCTACTCTCAGTCCTCGGGCATCCCCAGGAAGACACTGCTGTGAGGAGAAGGGAGTTCTGGAGTGCTGATTTTTGTTACTGGTATTTTCCAGCTTTTCACGAAGTGGGAGGGTATGAGGCCTTCATGGAAAAGTACATGAATGCCATTCCAACTGTGGTTTCTGATGGAAACGTCACCGTCCGAAAGGAATGCTACACCCCAAGGAATGACTCCTTCCACATCTTCCGAGATCCCCTAAAGGGAGACCTGCCGTGGCCTGGGCTCATCTTTGGGCTCTCCATCCTCGCCCTGTGGTACTGGTGCACCGATCAGGTACCCGTGCTGGGCGTGCTTGGTGGACAGGGCCTTGCCCAGAGTGCTGAAGGGATTCCTGTCTGTCTGTGTCTTGTGGGGTTGGGGAAGGCAGGGCAGGGCTCATGGGCTGTGGGGGTCACTGAGCCTTGGCAACATGGGAGTGCCAGGCCAAGGACCCAGGATGCGGGGGAAGGGAGCTGGGGTTGCCGGAAGGTGTCATGACCTGCGGCCCTCCCTCACCGGGCTTTCCCTGGCAGGTCATCGTGCAGCGCTGCCTCTCGGCCAAAAACATGTCTCATGTGAAGGCCGGCTGCGTGATGTGCGGGTACCTGAAGCTGCTGCCCATGTTCCTCATGGTGATGCCCGGAATGATCAGCCGCATCCTGTACACAGGTGATACCTTCTGCTGGACTCAGCGGCCACTCTCTCTCATCCCTGACTCCGAGTTACTTCTAAATTCCTATAGCCCCCTGCTCCTTCCTTTCCTCCTCTCTCCCTCCTCCTCCACCTCCTGTTCTACCTCCTCCTTCTGACTCCTCCTTCTCCACCACTTCTGTAGTCAATATGCACACATTGTCTGTCCATCGCTGTGGCCTTCAGGCAAATGAGACAATGGTTCCTCCTGAGCCGCAGGGTAGCTAGCTGAAGTCTAAGGAGTGCGCCCCCTCCCTTCCCACCCTGAGCATTTCTTTGCTTCTGCCTCCTCTGCCCAGGAGCTGTCTTTTCTCCACAGGCAGAGTTTGGAGATGGTCAGGACCAGTAGGGCAAGGGCATGGTAGCAAAGGGCTCAGCCAGGAGCTCCCCCTTTGTGGGAATATTTCAGGGCCTTGGGCAGGAATGTCTTCTTTGAAGCCTTGTTTTGAGAAAGTGAAGCTTGAAAGTGTTTTCCCTGATGTCTGCTTGCTGACATGGCTCATCAACTCTCTCCAGAAAAAGTGGCCTGCACCGTCCCCTCGGAATGTGAGAAGTACTGTGGCACCAAGGTGGGCTGCACCAACATCGCCTACCCGACGCTGGTGGTGGAGCTCATGCCCAATGGTGAGATTCGTCTCCACGGGCAGCGTCGTTCTTGGGAGGCTGACTGGGCCTGGGCTTTCTGTGGGTTCTGTGGGCCTTCTAGGCAAAGCCATGTCCCATCCTGCGGGTCAGTTGGGGAGGCCTCATTCCAGGTGGCCTCGGTGTTTGAACATGTCTTCCCTCAGCCGGAAGGACACACAGGGCTCGGGTGGGCTCACAGAAATGGCCCTCGCCCATCAGTCAGGCTTGGAAAAGAGGTGATTTGAAAACGTGTTAGGGATAAGCACAGCTTTTCCGTGCTCGTCCAGAAGATCTTTTGCATCTTTCCAGCAGACACTAACGTGATGGCTTGAACTAAGTGGAAGTTTACCTAGAGAGTGAACTGACTTCTAGGCTGTTCCAAGGAAAACCGTGGAGAGAAAGGCAAGGAGCGGTTTTGGCTCTAGACTGAGGGTGTTCGAGGCAGCCGCTGGATGGGATACAAAGGGGCTTCCCACTGTGGAGAATGTGTTATCCCAGGAGACGGAGGACATAGAGTCTGGATTAGGTACAGTTTTGAGGTAGACCTGTGGGGTTACTTTTCATGTTTTCTATGGAAGAGAAATCAAATTCTGCCTCAAGAGATGCACATTTAATTAGGTTAGGGGGTCTCAGGAAATCAAAAACCCAAAGATATTGATTAGGAAAATTTAGAGTAGACTTCTGTAAAATTTTATTACTGAAATAAAACATAGAGATCACCTAATCAAAGCTCCTCATTTTACAGTTGGGAACCCGGGGTCCGTAGAAGGAAAGTGACTTTTCCAAGCCCCAGAGAAACTCAGGGTCTGGCTTGGGTAACTCTGCTCAAGGCTGGAATTGAGGAATTTGGGATGGTCTTAAGAAAATTTTTTTTTTAAAACCACAGACTGGATGCATGACCTTGGGCAAACCATTTGGATTCAAGTTCTATAAACATGGGGGTAATAGTTAACTATTCCACTTAGCCGGGCTGCTTATTAATTAAGGTGGCAATTCGTATGAGTCACATGACTCTTTTAGAGTTCCGGCTTGGATTACACAGGCCTCTGTGCGGGGTGTCTGCTGGTTCTTTAGATCGGCAGACAGACCCTGGGTGGGGACTGTGGCTCTGCACGCGGGGCCTCGTGCATGACGGGGAAGCGTGGCTGCAGGACTGTGTCTGAGGTGCTCGGGAGGGAGTTATCAGGGGGGTCAGGACTGTCCAGGATGGAGCAGACTCCCTGTGGGGCAGTGGATTTCCCATTGCCGGAGGGTTTGGGCAGAGAGAATGTGGCAGGGATTCAAGTGGCAGAGAGAGGGCAGGTCCCAGTGAGCCCTAAGTTTACTTTTAATTCTGAGGCTGTCCTCTCAATGGTGGGCCCTCAGCCTGGCCTGGCTTTCCAGCCTCATCAGAGACAACCCTGTGCTCTCCTTGGCATGAAAAGAGGAGTAGAGATTACAGCCAACCTTCTTTTCACAACCAGGAAAGGTTTGAAAATGGCAATTCCTCATTCTGATTTGGGCAGGTATAGTACTACCCCCATTATCCCACCACGAAGTGAGACCCACGGGTTGGCATGACATTCCTAGGGTCAGCTGGACACAGAGCCTTGTCTTCTTTCTCCAGATAACTTTACTGAGCTGCAGTTCACCCACCATGTGATTTTCTCAGGGTATACAATGAATAGTTTTTAGCATTATATTCACAGAGTTGAGCAACTATCTTCACTATACATTAAAAAGTATTTTTTGTCTCCCTCCATGTATCCCTTGGCCATTACTCCATACGTCGCCCCTGCCCCAAGCCCTTGGCGACCACTAATCTCCTCTCTGTCCCTTTGGATTTGCTTACTCGGGACATTTCATAGAAGTGGGATCATACAATATTCCCTTGTGTCTGGCTTCTCCCAGGTAGCATAATGTTTTCAGGGTTCATCCAGGTTGTAGCAGGTATCAATACTTCATTCCTCCCTATTGATGAATAAGATCCCATTGCATGGATACACTGCATTTTGTTTATCCATTTATCAGTGGATGGCCATTGTGCTGTTTCCACTTTTTAGCTATTATAAATAATACTGGCATGAACACTCATGTGCCCATCTTTGTGTGGACACACGGTTTCATTTCTCTTGGGTAGATACCTAGGAGCGGAGTTGATGGGTCGCATGGTTACTCAGTGTTCAGCTATCTGAGGAGCTGCAAGACTGTTTTCCACAGTGGCTGTGCCATTTTACATTACTGCCAGCAAGGTGTGAAGGGTTCTATTTCTCCACATGCCCACCCACACTTGTTATTATCTGTCTTCTTACAAATTTTTATAGCCACCCTAGTAGGTGCGAAGGAATATCTCATTCTGGTTTTGATTTAACTTTCCCTGGTGCTGCGCAATAGAGAAGTGTCTATTCTGATTCTTTGGCCATTTGTCTTTTTATTATTGAGTTGTAGGAGTTCTATATATATTCTGTATACTAAATCCATATTAGATATATGTTTTGCAAATTTTTCATCTATTCTATGGATTGTCTTTTCACTTTCTTGAATCCTACTTTAAACATTTATGCTATATGATGAATCTTTTGGGTGAGAGATCTTATAGAAGTCCCCTAAGGTGGAAGCACACACACACACACACACACACACACACACCATCACCACCATCACCATCACCATCATCCAGCTGCAAAGTGTTAACCTCATGTATCTTTTGTCCCTACCTCTTTGTGGACTGCTGGGGGTTTATAATATAATGCAAAGCCACAATGCAGTCTTTAAAATGTCTAGTCTTCCTGGAGAGATCAGTGAAAGACCAACCATGGCGTGGTTTCAGAAGGCAAGCAAACACTGAGTCCTCACAGGTTCCAGGTCAAAAGAGCTGAAGTGTGGTGTGTACCACTCATTACCTCCTTCTCCCCCAGGACTGCGAGGCCTGATGCTGTCAGTCATGCTGGCTTCCCTCATGAGCTCGCTGACCTCCATCTTCAACAGCGCCAGCACCCTCTTCACCATGGACCTCTACACCAAGATTCGGAAGCAGGCATCGGAGAAAGAGCTCATGATTGCAGGAAGGTAAATGCAGCTTCTCCCTGCCATGCACCAGGGAAGCTTGAATAATTACAGAGGTTCCATCAAGCTAGAGAAGACTGATAGATGGTTGGGTAGAATGGGAGTAACTTCTGTGACTCTATTTGGCCTCCAGCAGCATCAACTTTAAATTGGAGATCATCAAACAATGCCCCTCTGGAATGAGATGTGACATCAGAAATCAGCTAATCTAACCCTCAATTTATCAATGAGGAAACTGAGGGTCATCTTGCCTAAATCTAGGCAGCTGGGACAATGGCAGGGCCATGACTGGAACCCCAACTGAGTCCTTTTCCGAGGTCCTTTATACCTCCCCATTCTGTCCTCCTCCGCCCTCTGCACTGAAGCTCTCCTTACTGGCCGACTTTGAGGTCCAGATGCCTCCAGTGACTTGATCCTTTGCTGCAACATTTTGCAAGGCCACTGTGTGGGTCGAGTGATATTGAGCTTGGGAACATGCTCTGTAAAATCTAAAGCACTGGGCTACATGCACTTTTGTTATTATCAGTGGGCTAATGGACATGACAGGATATGGAAAGCAGTAAGCAGGCACATGGGTCAGGTGTGCTCAGTATCATGACTATCTGTGATCGGACGGTCTGAATAGAGGACTAGCAGGAGCTCTGCCACGTCTCTCCCTAGGCCAGTGGCAGGTGGAACAAGTCTCTGGGAAGTCAGTCGAGGGAAAGGTCCCCAGTGAGTGCAGGAAGGGTAAGGGCTCCTCACTGTTCTCATGACCAAGATTAGGACAAAGGAAAGAAAGGAAAGCTGACACGTCACTCTCAGGCGGCAAGGCGAGAGTCTACTACTCTGCTTCACCAGACGTGACACCATTGCCCTGGCTGATTTTTCCTTAGAAAGGAGTGTGCTGGCTTTTTCTGTTATTTATGAGGCTTGAGATGCAATGTGGGAAGAGAGTCATTTTGTTGCTTTGCTCAGAGCCAGACCTTTGGCCCTGAGATTGTGTTGGGACTTACAATTTGTGCATGCCGGGTGGCTGCCGCCCCCGGGGCTTGTCCCTGCCTGGATAAACTTACACTTACGTGAAATAATCCCACACTTCGCTGTGGGGACTGTGAGAGTGAACAAGGGCTCAGAGAAGCCAGAGGCGAGTGTGACATGCGATTAGGGAAGGCTCTCGGGTGCGGAAGAGCCTTAACTGAGTCCATGATGCTGGCCTGGGTTTGGGTAAGTGGAGGGCGGTGGGAATAGCATTCCAGAGAAAGAAATATGTGAGTGAAAACAGTGTTTTGTGAAGTTTATTTTCAGACTTTTTTTTTTTTTTTGCCTTAAATTCAGGTAATTGAGGCAAAGAAACCACAGTCTCCTTTCTAATTAAATCAAGAGTACCAGTAAGAGGACTCGTAAGTCCTCCTCCAATCCTGTCAGGGTTGGAAATGAAACTCCATTGGAGGACAGAGAAATACCGGTCGTGTTCCTTTCTATGCAGACTGTTCCTTTAGAAACTCTTCTTGGCTTATGATTTTAACTTTATTATGAAGAAGGAGGAGGGGAAGGGGAAAGAGAAGGAGGAGAAAACAATAATTATAGTCTTTACTAATTATTGAGTGCTTACTACTTGCTAATCTACTTGCCTACTCTTTGTTTTACTGTAGCTCATCCTTATTCCAGCCTTGTAAGCTCATTTTTAGTATTCCCAGATTACAGATGGAGAAACCGAGACTCTGAGAGGCAAAGCAAGGTGTCCTATGCCATACAGAGAAAAGAAACATTTGAATCCAGGACTGCCTGGATCCAAAGTTCTCATCTGTGTTCCTGTTCTGTACTGCCTCTCAGAGTGGGCCTGTTTTATGGTAGTGGCTGGTGTAGGTTACTATCGAAAGTCAAGTGCATTTCACCTGTAGGCACAGATGCCTTTCCCAAGGAGGCAGAATATGGAAGAAAAAAGCCTCAAGAATGAATTTGCTAATTATGTTTCCTTGCTCTTGTCATAATATGTATATGTATTGGCTAGTTATTTATGTATTAGATGTACAGCTGTGTATATTTATTCATCTACAGCCAATTTATTGACACTCTTGGGGGCTTTGATTTCAGATTGTTCATCCTGGCGCTGATTGGCATCAGCATCGCCTGGGTGCCCATTGTGCAGTCGGCACAAAGTGGGCAACTCTTCGACTACATCCAGTCCATCACGAGTTACTTGGGGCCACCCATCGCCGCCGTCTTCCTGCTTGCTGTTTTCTGCAAGAGAGTCAATGAACCGGTAAGTATCAATCATGTGTAGCCAGAAAGGCCCATTCTGGCACAGAATTGCCCACCTGGACTTGCCTATTCTCTGTGGGAGGGGTTTTCCCAGAGATCTCAAGCTGGAATGGATGCATTGCTGAGGGTGTGTATGGGAATGCTTCCAAGGGCAAGGGACTCTCACGGGTTCACATTCTCCTGGACTCCCCTCTCCTCCTTACTGCAGTTTCCAAACTAATTCCCAGCTAATGATGTATATTTTCCGTCCAATCTTGGTGATTTCCCCCCAATGACATGGCTCTCCCTGGGAAGTTTGCAGCCCTTGGCGAGAAGCTGCAGAGGAAGTCCTAGCACAGGCCACCTCCATTGGTTCTGCAGTGAGCTCTGCTTTCCAGCCAGTGCTTACCAGAGCCCAGTGAGGGTGCTCAAGCACTTTATATGCAAAACAGCATAACAGTTGAGGTGTAAAAGGTGGCACAAAATATCCGTATGGAGGGATTCCTAGAAAGGCTACATTAATACAGGCTGAGACCGAGAGGGAAGAGAGGGCATTCAAGGCAGAGAGGACAACACTGACCAGAACTTGGAGGTGGAGGTGGGAGGACAGGGCAGAGGGTGAGAGACTTGTCAGGAATCTCACCTGGCTGGACAGGGAGTTAGTGTGTGTGGGTAATAGAAAACACAGTTGGGGAGGCCAGTTAAGTTTAGAGTAGGCACGGTCCCTTTGAAAGCCAGGCTAAACAGTTTGGGTCACCAGTGGGGAGCCTTTGCAGGTTCTGAAGCACCATGGAAACGATTCCTTTGGACATGGCTTTTGATTGGGGAGTTGCTCAGCTGTCTCTGTATCCAACCGTCCACATGCCTAGGGGGGCTGGGAAGCGGTGGGGGTGCTGACTGTGTAGCTCATTGTCCAAAACAAAGTACTTGGTGACCTATGTTTGGTTGGAGATGACCCCTTTCTCCCAGTAGGACAGAAACAAATACACACCAGGGAAATACCTCACTAGAGTGACCCAGCTTTGAGGTGCATAAATCACCACATGTGTCTCTCTTCATTTGACATTTGCTATTAGGAAGATAGTCCAGATTTGCTTGTTGCACAAAGCCAGGTGCACAGATGACTCCTGAGAGATCAGAATTGAACCTGAAAGTGATCTTGGCCAGTTAGAGAAAAGGGCACACAAAGGGATGAGTTTCAGCAGCAATTGGCCGAGGCTGGTTCACTGGGAGATTTCTAAAATACGAGTTAGGAACATGAGGCTAGAAACTTAGCTGGGTATTGCAGTGGGCCATGAGTAGATTCAGTTCAGCAATGGGGCAGGGCTTTCCAAAAATAAGGCCAAGAATTGGGATAGACCATAGAGGTCCTCAGTGGGGGAGGGAGATGATTCTGCCCTCCCTCGTGGGACATATGGTGATGTCTGGGAACATTTTTGATTGTTATGATTTGGGGAATAGTATTGGTATCTAGTGGGTGGACCCCAGGGCTACTGTTAAACACTCTATAATATGCAAGACAGCCCCCTTGCCCCGAAACAATGAATTATCCAGCCCAAATGTCCAGAGATGAAAAAAATGAGAAAACCTGACCTAGAATCTTCAGAGAGCAGAACGCAGAGGCTGCAAAGTGATTCTCAGGACTGGTCATGCACTTTGTGTGCTGAGGGGTGACTCTAAGTCTTGAGGAACATGTCAAAGGCGCCCAGAGTTTTCAAGCACCTCTCGAGAATGAAGACTAAAAGAACAGGAAGAGGCTAATTGCCAGAAAAGAAGGAAAGGGTTAGCAAGTTTTGATAATACTGTCCACACAAGGTAAAGTCAAGAAATCATTTATATGACCAGATAAATGTATGGAGGATAGGTGGGAAACAGCTTTTCCTTTCTCCTTGTTCATTCGTTCATCTAGCAGACACTTCCTGATGCCAGGCGTGGGGCGAGGCACTAGCAACACAGAGGGAGAGAACACTGGTTCCTTCCCTGGGCGAGCACCCAGTTCAGATGAGCAGGGTGAGAAGTGACAGTTAGTTACGCAGCCGTGTGGCCCGTGCTGGCTGGAGGTGTGTCCACAGTGCCGCAGCCACGGCAAGGAGGGTGGGCCCAGTTCTGTCTGCGGAGGAGAGGGGACATTCAGGTTAAGAGAAGGTTACCAGGAAGGGAAGAGCCTTGCTCTCCTAGGTAGAGCGAATGACCTGTGCAAAGACCTGGGACTGAAACATACATGACACACTTAAAGAAGAGCTGGTGATTTAGTGCACGTGGAATACAAAGTGTGGGAGTGCTGATGGCTAAGAAAGGAGCTGTTCAGATCAACACCTGACAAAATCAGGAAGGCTCTTTTTGGCCACCCTTCTATGAGCTCACACTACTTTGTCACTGGTCCTTTCAAAATGCGGCCTCTAGATTCAGCCTGGTCTTGTAGGTGAGGCCTGATGAGAAAGGGAAAGAGAGAAAGAAAGAAAAGGAAAGGATGGGTTGAAAAAAAACCCCTAAAAATCACCCCCAATATTTCTAGTCTCTTAAAGGCTTCCATATTTTTAATATGCAAACCCAAGATTTAATGGGAAAATACATAGAAGAATTTTATATTAAATTGTTTTAAATTAAAAACAGTGACTTTGAATTCATAAGAAGGGCTGATGGAAAAGTTCATTTTTCCCCTGTCCCCAAAAGACCCATTGCCTTTTTCATGTCTTTGAGGAATACAAATTATTTCACAATTACTTTACATCTAAATGTGTCTAAATCTGGAGACTAATGATAACAGTAGCTGCAGGTAGAGAGATTCAAGTTATTTTTAAAGTTAAAGGGAATTTTTGGAAGTAAGGCTTTGGGTTGGTACTCTCACCAGTTCTTAGACACTTTACCCCATTGTATCAGGAATCCTTGTCTTGCGACCCAGGTGAAGTCACATCACTAAAACGTGACAATCTTGATGCCCATCCAAGGCCTGACATAACCCTCCCAGCCGTTCCGGTGTGTGGGCTGCAGGTGGCCTGGGGCTATCATTTCTCTCATCTTTACTCTTTTGCCTCTGTCCCTAGGAGTGCACAGCTGTTTTGTGTGTTCAGCATTTGGTAACCCCAGGTTTTCTTCCACAGGGAGCCTTTTGGGGACTGATCATAGGATTTTTGATTGGGGTGGCCCGCATGATCACCGAGTTTGCTTACGGCACGGGGAGCTGCATGCAACCCAGCAACTGCCCCACGATCATCTGTGGCGTGCACTACCTGTACTTCGCCATCATCCTCTTTGCCATTTCTGTCGTCATCATCTTGGTCGTGTCCCTCCTCACCAAGCCCATTGAAGACAAGCACGTGAGTATCCACTCGGGAGACCTGTCCTGCCCTTGTCTCACATGCACGCTGCATACCGTCTTGGTCGCCCTCAGCTCAACTAGACATGGCACACTCACGTGACTAAACAGTCCATACTTGCCAGTGGGGTGCTGTAGACGGATACCGGATAGGAAGCTCGAGGTGACGGCAGGGCCGTGTTGATCATGTGTCTTCAGCAGGAGTCCTGAAGCACTCTACATTTCCGTCCAGGGTTTCATCTTGCTCCCCAATTGACAGCTCAGGTGCAAGGCTGTGAGATCACATGAGCAGCCCAGGGGCCACCCTGGTTTAGAAGCTCATGTCCCAAACAGGAATTTGTATTTCTTGTAACAGCTCCAGGGTCAGAACTTACCAGGGGTCCCAGCAAGAGATATACCTAGTTACAAAAATCACCACACTCAGGGAAATCTGAAGTATGATTTACCCTTTAACTTTCCCTATTAAGCCTCTAAATAGTGGCTCATAGAATTCAAGAAATTTCAAACAATACTAAAGTCTAATTGATTCAAGACTTCAAAAATGGCAATACTCTTCTTTGGCTCTAGATGTCGCTCTCAGTTTAGGGTATATTCACAGCCCTCCCAGTGCAGATGAAGGTGACCACTTATAGGCTTCTTCTCCTCCCCCTCTCCTTCCCCTCCCCTCCTCCCCCCCAACTCCTCCTCCTCCTTCTCCTTCTTTTCTTCTAGCAATACATTCTGGTAACCCAATACACCTGGCATTCTACCTTTTTCAGGTTTCCAAGGAACAGAGATGGAGAGTTAACCCAATTGTATTTGTCCGTAGAGAAAGACAAAGGGTTTTGTTAATCCATTACACTTACCTAAATGTAGGGAATCAAGAAATCCATAAGAGATCTTCAGCCTCATTGCCAAACATTCAAAGCTCTGGCAAACTTAATGTCGAAGAAAACTGCTTTTACAGCAACAGAACCACCGTGTGTACTTGCTGAGTCTATCACAAGCTTTCTGTTGCAGTCACTCTTCCTGACATCTCCGTCTTTGGAAGTGCTGCATCCTCAAACGCATTTGGGCTTCAGGCTTCCTCTTGCCGTAGAGGAAGCAAGGTGGTCATCAAAGAGGGAGCGGTTGGGATGAACACAATGTATTGCTTTTCAGACTCCTTCATGTTTCTGGTTTCATGTCCTTAGAGACTCTGCCTCCAGTCCTTCCCCATTGTAAATGGCCCATGGCTCTGTAAGTTCTCTCCCCATAATACGACAAACACATAGCACAAAAAAGTTATCGTCCACCGCTGGTCTGGACAGATGGGTGTCTTGTTTTGTTTCCCAGAACCAGCACTAAAAGGGACAAATTCCTTTATCATATGTAGCAAGAGTTCATTCAGTCAAAACATTTCTGTACTCAAGGCAGCCCCTCAGCCTCAGAACATGCCTATAGCATACGAGCAAGTGTTTACATGTGTGTGATTTATATCTGAGTCCCTGACATCTTTAGTTAAAATGGTATGGATCCGAATTGTTATATATGTTCTTATGGGTGCCCTTCTTGGGATGCCTTTATGGCACCCCTTCTTGGTGCGTATCTCTCTGTTCTCCCAACTTCATGGCCGGAGACTCTGTTTGGATCTTTCTGCCAGCCTGTGCTGCTTTCTCCACAGCTCTACCGCCTGTGTTGGACCCTGCGCAACAGCAAAGAGGAGCGTATCGACCTAGATGCAGAAGAGGAAAACATCCGCGAAGCCCCAGATGAGACTCTTGAAATAGGTGACTCAGGGCTCAGAGGCTATTCTCAAACCCTAAGAAGTTACTCCTACATCAGCAAGACCATTTTACCGAAGCCCTCACTAAATGCCTTTATCAAAGCTCAGACCTCTCTCCCAGGGGAGCAGGGAGCGGGGTGGGGTGTGTGTGAGATGAATAAATAGTTTTGGGGTATTCACTCTGAAGCTTGGTCAAGGGCAGGAGGGAGGTACAGAGTCGTTCCAGCTCCCTCACCCCTCACAGTTTACAATGCTCAGTGATGAAGGGTGGGTGAGGAATTTGCCTCCGTGACTTGATTTGGGGGCATGGCCAGGGACAAGGGTCAGAGCTCTTCTGACACAGCCTGTGAACTGAAAGCAGATGGAATCAAGGCTGTGGCTAGTCCTGACGACATCGGGGGCGGGGGCGGGGGTGGGGTGGGATAGAGGCCCAGGGATCTTATGTTCTGCCGGCTTACCACATCAGATTTAGAAAACCAAATTTCTCTGAAAGTCCAGTGAGAAAATTCCTAGTCAGTGCTCAGAGACTCATCCTGATCATAGAGACATGCTTTCCTCAACTTCTGAGTTGCAAATTTTCTTTCCCACACGGAGGATGGTCGTGGCGATGGGTGGTGTATAGTGACGTGGGAGCTTGAGGTCGTATGTTCTTTACCTGGTGTTGGGCAGAAGGTCTCATCACTCCATCTGAAGGGAGTACAGATACAGCAGAACAAGTTCTGAATCTGGCCATCAGGAATATCACAGAATCCTAGCTCTGGAGAGGGCCCTGAGGTTATTTGGTCTTATCACCGCATTTTAAACTCGTCAGTTGATGCTCTGGAATGGAGAGGCTTTGCCTGGAGCCATAGGCAGCTGACCCTGGTGCTGAAAAAGGCAGCACCTGCCAGCTCCCCTGGAGCAGGCCGGAGTAAACATGCACCCCACTTCTCCCACCTCCAGAAATGTCCCCACACTGAGTGAGAATATCATAGACTTTAATGGGACATGCAGGGGGAGTATTTTAAGTGTTTTCATGTAGAAGAAGAGATTAGGGTTTTTTTGGTTTGTTTTTTCTTTTTGCACCAGAGTTAAGACTTGGTTGGACAGAACTCATCCCATTTTAACTCCATGTAAAGAGACAGGATGGCGTAGAGGCAGAGTGTGGGATTTGGAATCAGGAAGAACTTAGATGGAATCCTAACTTCTCTACCTGCTACCCTGGGCACATTATTTCATTTTTCTAAAGCTTAGGCTCATCATGTAAAAGTATTATAAACAATAGCTTATACTTCGTAGCACTGCTGAAAACACTGAAGGAAAGAATATTCCACAGTAGAATTGGCTATACTTATACCATTATGTTTGCAACTAAGGAAAATTTTCTGAGTTTGTTTGGAAAGAGGTGAACGGCAATGTGCATCTGTCAGGGATACCTAGGGAGGACTGGCTTAGTGACTTCTGAGGTTCATGGCGGCACTTGAACTCTGTTGTTTCTGGATGAACTCATGGTGAAATCATACTGACCACCCTGCCCTTAAAGTACAATAAACTAAGATCTCTAGAGGGATTTCATAGACAATGGGTGTCACCCTCATCATTCTCCAGGAAAGAGCAGTGTGAGAATTCACCTCTATAGCATTGTCACCACAACTGCCACCATCGTGGCAGAAAATGCTATGATCACAATGTATTTGAATTATGAATTCTTTAGTCTTTTAAAGCAGATAATGCAAGTATAATTCTTCCAATTTTAAAGATGAGTAAATGAGACAGAGAGATTTCCTCAAAGCCAGCCCACTTTAAATTTTTTTAAAAATTGATTTTCAGAGAAAGAGAGGGAGGGAGGGAGGGAGAGATTGGCTTGTTGTTCCATACATCCATGCATCCACTGGTTGCTTCCTGTGTGTGCCCTAACCGGGGACCACACCTGGAACCTCGGTGAATTGGGAAGATGCTCCAACCAACTGAGCTACTCGGCCAGGGCCCCTCCAACTTTTCAAAGGCCCCCAAAAGTATGAGTTTCTCACTTGGGCTGGCCAGTGAGCCTATGCCGTCCTCCCGTTTTGGTGAAGTGGATCAAAGTATAGGAGTAGAAGGAGGCTTGCTTACCTCTTTCTTGTGCGTGTGAGAGTGAAAAGAGAGATTACAAGGAGGCTAACACTTCTTGACACCTACTTTGTACGGGGTGGCCTCTCATTCAGTCTCATAATGAAGAAGGCATTATTAATCCGGTTTTACAGGTACAGAGAATGAGAGGTGAATTAACAAGGTCATTTAACTGGGTTTTTGTCCTAGTCCTGACACACGTATGTGCTTGATCACTGCAAAGGTTGTTTCCAGTTCTAAACTTCTGTGACATAACAATGGGAGAGTGGAGAGCAGTGATCCTTACTATGGTGCTGAAAACACAGTGGGCTTCAGTGCATATCTAGTGAGTTACAGGCCTGGCGTTCCAACTCCGGTCTGTCTAGCTCCAAGGCCATCCCTGGGCAGAGGAGAGAGTCAGTTCCCTTGGTGGGCATCCACTTTGAGTGGCAGTCCAGTTGGGTGATTTGATTCAGCAGTGTTGATAGACAACATTAGCTCTTAAGCCCTGGAAGTGTTATCACTGCTGCTCTGTTGGGACTGATTCTTACTACACAGCTGGACCTGTTGCAAAGCCTTGGAATTTCCAGGTGTAACCAATGAACTCCTGAGTCATGAAATTCTCATTGCTTTTCAGTGATGTGGCAAACAGATATGTTCAGATGTTTCAGAGGTGTTACAGTGCTCGGCCCATCGTTCACATCTGTCTGCCATAAGCTATCATTACCTGTTTGCTTCTAATGGTTCTAAATCAAAACGTGTTTGCATTTGGTCTGGTAAAGATGAAATACATGCTAGCTGATCATAAGGTGTAGAATCCATCTATTGACGCCATCTTGTAATTAACTAAGTTGACTCAGACATTTCGTACCAGGCCCATTCCTGTGAATAAAGACAATTGGGAAGTGTCTGCAGAATGGCAGCTGTTCTGTGATAGGACGTTCTCCTTCCCACTTCCGTATCCAACAATTCTTTTATTCCTTTTCCCCAACGCAGAATATCCTGAGGAGAAAAAAGGATGTTGCAGGAAGGCCTATGACCTGTTCTGTGGCCTAGACCAGCAGAAAGGCCCCAAGATGACAAAGGAGGAGGAGGCAGCCATGAAGCTGATGATGACAGACACCTCCGAGAAGCCTTTGTGGAGGACGGTAGTGAACATCAACGGCGTCATCCTGCTGGCCGTGGCCGTCTTCTGCCACGCGTATTTTGCCTGAGTCCTGCTTTTTGCTGCAGACTGCTTTCCTAAAGGCCGGACTATTTATTTTGCCTCTCTTTCGTCCCTTTCTGTGGTATTGAAGGGAAACCAGGCAGCTGCAAATTTTGACCAGTTGACAAATGTACACATGTGTAATTATGATATAGCTGGATAAAAGTGATTCATTTGCTATTAACTTATATATTTGAGGCCAGTGTGATACAGTCAGGTATACGTATCAGAGCTGCAGAAGAAAAGTCCACTATTCATGAAAAAGCAGACTAAGGAACAGAAGTCCCAGGACGTCTGATGCACATCTGTCCCGGGTAGACTCAGCACGTAAACATTGTTTGTGACCCTTGAATGCCATTTTTTTCCGGAGCCGTAGCCCCCCTGGTCCTGCCACTTGCCCTATGTGATACTCCTCAATTTTTTTTAAGAAAAATTTTACTTCCCATCATATCCCTGTCAAATTTTTCTTGGCACAAGAAAAATCAATCTGATAAACTGATAAACCCATTGCAGCTGAGGATGGGAGCTTGATGGGGCCCCTCTCTGGGTGTTTGTTTTTTGAAGGAGAGAACAGGGGCCTGAGAATTAGTACTTACCTCAAAGCAGCAAAAAGTCAAACGGAAATATTGCTATTATAAGATAGGCATTTTTTTTTTGTCATTTTGGAAGGTCCGAGAAAAGACAACAAACCAGCTACAAGGCAATGTTTCAAAAGTGGTTAGTTGGTCAAGAACAATGAAACTGAGCAAACTGTCAATAAATCCCAAGGCCAGTGGGTGGGGGAAAAAGATAATCTTGAGTCTCGAGGATTTGCTGGACTTCTTAAAAATGCCCACTGGGAGTTCCTCATGTCGGAGATCTCACTCATTGTGGCATTCGCTGTGCCTGGAATGTTTCCGCTACTCGGTGATGTTTGTGGACCGAATGAAGAGTCTGGGCATTATTTATAAGCACATGCTTTATTTTTGGTTAACGTCTTTTGTGGCTGCCGAAAGCGCTCACCGTGGTGATTGTCATGCACTTTCCAGAGGCCGCTCTTCCTCCTGGTGTGGCTGTTGACATATGGACTGAGAAGTTGGCTCTGTGTCACATCACAGAGCAAGTGTGCCTCTTGGGGCATCTGTCATCGCAAAGCAGCCGTGCTCTCCTGAAATACTGGAACAATTAGCCTGAGATCCTCCTCCACATGACTGCATGTGACCCAGACCCTACTCTTTTCGGTTGTCTGGATTGATGACCATCCACTGACCAAGGTTAGGGTTCAGGGTCTCTGTTCCATGTGGTAGTGCTCAACACTTTTAGCTGAGGGGGGTTGTATTTCTTGTTGAACTTTTTTCTTTCCTAGAGAGAAATATTTTTAATTTAACTTAAATTTAATGAGCTAAATAGCATTCTTTCAAGTCTACCTGTGAAACCTTAATCGTATTGTAACATAATCTCATTAAAGTGAAGAAACTCTCAGGACGGCCATATTGACTGACTCCAGGCTAGCTTAGAAAGGGCAGGACCCACTGCTCTGTGGAGCTGAGAGTGGTTCCTGCGTGCAAACGTGGTTCAGAAGGTGAAGGAGTGGCTTGTTCTCACAGAAGGAAACCCAGAGATGTCTGTTTGAGGTGCCCTTATATTCCTCTTAAGCTAGGGAGAGAAGACAGAAAAGTAGAGAATTTCAGGTGGCTAGCATTGCTCAGTGTATTCAGGTTTGTGTGGAGTTTGTGGCATTTTTGAGTTTTGAGAGGGTAGAGGGGGAGGGTTGATGCTGATGGATGGAGTGGGCACAAAGTATCAAGTTTGTCCTGGATTCTGTGTCTGGCTTTGCCAATGATTCATTGTGTATATTGTGGTAAATTATGTTGTCTCAACTGTGTGTTTTTCTGTTTGAAAAATGGGAACCTTGGTGCTCATAGTATCTCCCTGCCTCCTCTGGCTGTGACGACGTCACTTGGACAAGGGGATGGGAGATACGTACATGAGAGATGACATACAGATGTTATGTTAAACTGCATTCAGTCCCATAATTAAAATGTATTCTTGTACTTTGATAAAAATAAACATTAAAAACCGTAACATCCAGGTTTTCTGTTCTTTAGAGATTCCAGACAAATACTGACCATGTCTGTGGTGAGTTTTAGTTGGTGTAACATATGGATTAGAAAGCAGGTGCCAAGACAGTTGAGAGTAGAATATAGAATATAGCAGCAGGAAAAAATGTAGGAAAGTTTGGAAATACTTTCAATTTCAAAATTTCTAGTAAACATGAGGTGAGTAACTCTACCTTCAATGTATAATATCCTGTTAGGATAGACTGAGTCATGTGGGTAACCAGGGACCAGTAAGTGACAAACTGTACTAGAATAATTTCGGGGTACAAGGAAGAGCTATTCTTTTCCTCAAATGGAAGATGGGTGTTATGGGGCAGAGTGATTGCTTATTAATGATCAGTTTGTAGAGCTGGAAAAAAAAATCATGTCCTATCAAGCAAAACAAGCTTCTTTAAATATGAATGACTCTCAAAAGGAAAAGACAGACCTCCTACCCTGCAAAGTAAAGCTGGTCCTGGGACCTTTGATATGTCCTGTGTAGCTGAGCCAGGCACTGGTGTTTATTTAGAGAAACTTCTACCTCTGGAACTCACTAGAACCCAGTCTTTGCTGGTGCTGACGTCACTCACCACTTCCTAAAAGATGTGCTGCAGCCTGTCCTGTGTCACAAAACAAACCCTGGGAGAAAAGCACCGACGTGCTTTGTCGAAGAAGAGTTTTCTTAACGTCACCCCCACCTCCAACACTCTTTCTAATGTTCAAATTGGATTTAGGTAAATGAAACTGCTAGAATGAGGTACCATTGCCCTGGTGGGTTGGTGAGGGTGGGATTGGGGAGGGGTGGGTGAGGTTTATTGGGCAGCATTGCTGGACTAGTTCTGGAAGATGCAGGTGAGTGTTGTTCAGTCTGACTGCCCTACATTGCAGCCCTGACCTGACCAGTTTTTGTAGTCTTAAGAGCAACTCAAAGAACAGGTGTTTTGATGCAATTCATCCCATGCTTGGAGAACTGGTGGCACACGTCACCTGATAAAGGGAACTTCTTTACACATGAGTGCTGACAGCACATATGCACGAATTTCAGAATCAAAGGGCTTAGAGCAGTGATTTGCATCCTATAACTCCATTAAAACACAGGTTGTTGGAATTCACCCTCAGAGTTTTCGAATCAGTAGGTCTGGAGTAGGGCCTGAGAGTTTGCACTTCTAACAAGTTCCCAGGCCATTTTGATGCTGCTGGTTGGGGGAGCCCACTTTGAAAACAACTAGTTAGAATTAATTTCCAAGTAGGCTTAATTTCATTACCAAGGCAAGTAGAACTGGAGGAACGTCTTTCCTATACACATACATACATACATACATACATACATACATACATACATACTGGCCCTAAAGTCATTTGCACAGGTGGAATTTTTGCAGATGGGGTTGGGTGAGGAAAGACAAAGCACTAACATTTATTGGGCATCTTCTCTGGGCCAGGCCTTTTAGGCAATGTTAAAGGACTTCACCTAATCTTTACAGTAGTTCCATGAAGTCTGTATTACATCTGGAAGAAATTGAGGTTCAGAGATTCAGGGTTTTTACCTGAGATAAAGACCTTGGTGTTTGTGGGCTAAAGGTTGACAGTCTCTCCTCTCTGTCATGTAATTTCCCATGGCAGCCTTCCAAAAGTGATATACCAATTCTCCTTCAATTCTGAAGACCCTTAATGGGGCGGAGTGTGGACAAGTGAGGAGATCAACATCTATGAGCACCTACTTATTAAGAATAAGAAATGTCACAAAGTTATCACATTTGAATCTGTGAGTTAAGCACTCCTACTTCTGGTTTCAGATGAAAATGATGGTTCAGGGAAGTTGGTGGCTTTGCTCAAGGTGGACCTTCAGGAGCACAGGAGAGCTTCAGCTCCTGAATCTAGGGTTCTAAAACACTATACTGTGTACCCAAAGATATTAAAAAGGACATTTTAACTTGTTAAGATCAAATACTTGAATGATGGGATAAATAACAGAATGGACAGAACTCAGTGGATGGATATATGGAGCCCAGCAATTATCCTAAAGTGTACTTTGAAGAGGTAAATGATGGAAACTGTGGAATAAAACTCAAAAGATATGACCCAAGAAGTCCAACATCCATCTCATTGGGGCTCCGGACAAAGACTAGGCAGAACATGAAAGGTGGAGTGATACAAAGAATAGTAAGCAATTGGTAACTAGTGTGTTCAAAGGATTTCTGTGAAGCAACAAGAATAATAAGGAAATCATTAGAAAAAAAGATGGACAAAGGATATAAAGAATCTTCAAAGAAAATCAGGAGAATACCATAAAAATAGTGACATCAGGCAAATGGTAGAGTGGGCAACTCCAGGCTCTCGTCCCCTGTCAGACACTGTCAGCACCAATTTTGTGAGAAGTTTAGACATCAGTTAAAAGTTTATAGCAACCAACCAAATTGCCAAATCAAGAAAAAGTCACTACAGAATGATGCCTCTCACCAAAACAGTGACTGTCACCCTCTCCCTTGCATGGTGGTCATCTTATAGCAGCAATAGTCATAAAGTGTCAGCAGTCTTAAATGCAGGGACAGTCTGTGTTCCCAGTGTGGGACCATTGTCCTGATTCCAGGAGGAGCAGAGCAGATCATATTCACAAATTATCATGTGTCCCTGTTCTAACCAGTCTGGAGGATACATGGGTAACTGACACAAGGTGCTCCTCTCTGTTTCACCTAACTCTGAACTCAGATCTGGAGAGCCTGAGGACACTGAAAGCCAAACTAGCAAGGCTCAGACACCTGAAGCAAAAGCTTACAGTCAAAATGTACAAGAATAGGCTGCCTGAGGCAAAATCTGGGGAAAATGTCTTTGGGAAATAAGGACACCCACAAGCAACCATATATACTGAGGCATCTAGAAAGTCATGTGCAAGACACATGCTCAGAAAAGACCTGAGAAGACCTTAAGCTTTCCTCTTGGTCTGATCCCTAGGCTCAGTGCAAGGCTGGCTAGGAATTGAAGGAGAGCTCCAGAACAGGGTCAGTTTGCAAAGACTGGGAGAATCCCTGGCATTCAAGGAAATCACTATCAAAACAGTATCTGAGGCCCTGGCTGGGTAGCTCAGTTGGTTGGAGCATTATCCCGATATGCCAAGGTTGCGGGTTGGGCCCCTGGTTGGGGCACATACAAGAAGCAACCAATGAATGCATACATAAGTGGAACAACAAGTTGATGTCTCTCTCTCTCTTTCTCTTCCTTCTTCTCTCTCTTTTAAAATCAATAAATAAATTTTAAAAAAATGGTATCGGAGGTACAAGGGGACACAGGCTAAAGAACAGAGTTCTCTGTGACTGCATCAGCAAAGAATGTGGTCTTTGCATTAGTAGTTTGGGAAAGTCCCTGAATAAATGAACTACTACAGCCTTCAACAACCAATAAAAGAGAAAAAGAGCAGAGAAGGGGGAGAATCTGATTTACAGAGTTATCACCATACAATAGCCAAGTGTCCACTTTTTGTAAAAAATCTCTCAAGACATACAAAGAAACAGGAAATTATAACTCATTCAAGGGGGGAAAAAATGGACAGAAACTGTCTTTGAGGAAGTCCATACATTGGAATTATAAATTTAAACTTTAGAACAACTGCCTTAAATATGCTCTAAGAACTCAAGGAAAACATGGACAAAAGCTAAAGGAAATCATGAAAACAATGTATAAACAAAATGATAATATCAATTAAAGTAAAAAAAAAATTATAAAAAGAAGCTAAATGGAAATTCTAGAGCTGCAAAGCACAATAGCCAAAACGGAAAATTCACCAAGGGGTTCAACAACAAATTTGAGTGGGCAGAAGATAGAATCAGTGAACTCAAATACAGGACAATTGACATTGTCATGTCTTAGGAAAAGAAAAAAGAAAGAAGAAAAACAGAAGAGGGAAAAAGTGACATCATCAAGATGGCAGGATGGGAGGACCTAACCTCCAGTCTCCTCACAAGAATCAAAAGTTAGACAGCTATCCATGAGCAAAAAAACTCTGGGAGATCTCTGGAGTCCACTTAAAACGTCAGCCACGGAGTGGAACATAAAACCTGAGAGTAACTGCACAAAAAGGAATGGAAGAACAGCTTCCTTTTGCCTGCATCATCCCATCCCCCCAAGCTGGCATTGCTCAGTGACAGAGGGAACTCCACAGCTGCAAAGAGCTTGCTTCCTGGGGGTGGGAGAGTGGGGAGAGTGCCCAGCTTCCTCAGTCTTTAGGGCACTGCATGAAGGAGCTGCTTTTGTTTAATCCCAGCCAGAGACATGCAAAGACAGGACAGGAAAAGGAAGAAAACCCAGAGCTGGCTCTGGCCCCGTGTTCTGTCACTGGCCTGCACCACAGGGCTCACCTGCTGCTAGCCCTTGCTGCTGTGCAGCAGGGGGCCCCAGCCTGACTCCAGGCACTGGTTTTCACTTTCTGGCAACTGTGGCAAGACCCAGTGGCCATGGTAGAACACACTGGCAGCCATGGCCCTCACAGCTGCCAGTGTGCCTGTAGTTTTCACTTTTAATGTAAATGGATTAAATTTGCATTAAATTTACACCTCTGTTTTTTTTTTTAATCCATTCAGCCACTCTATGCCTCTAATTAAAAGGCATAGAGTGGCTGAATGGATAAAAAGATAAGCCCCAACTATATGTTGCCTACAAGAGATTCACTTTGGCTTCAAGGACACATATAGGATGAAAGGGAAGGGACGGAAAAATATATTCCATGCAAAATGGAACCAAAAGAGAGCAGGGTAGCTATACCTATATGAGATAAATAGACTTTAAGTCAAAAACTAACAAGAAGCAAAGAAGGTCACTATATAGTAATAAAGGGGTCGATTCATTAAGAGGATATAGCAATGGTCAATACGTATGCACTGGGCATCAGAGGACCTAAATATATTAAGTAATGCTAACAGATCCGAAGGGAGTGATAGACAAAAATACAATAATACCAAAGAATTCAATACCCCACTTTCAACAAAGGAGAGGTCATCCAAATCAGAAATCAATTAGGAAAAATTGGACTTGAGTAACACTTTAGACAAAATAGACTTAACAGACATGTACAGAAATGTTCTATCCAACAGCAGAATATACATTCTTCTCAAGCACACATGGAACAATCTCTAGGAAAGATCATGTGTTAGGTCACAAGACAAGTTTCAGCAAATTTAAAAATATTTTAATTATACCAAGTATCTTTTCCAGCCATGGTGGCATGAAAATAGAAATTAACAGGAATAAGATTGGAAAATTCACAAATATGTGGAATCAAACCATGCGTCCCCGAACAACCAATGAATCAAAGATGAAATCAAAAGGGAAGTAAAAAAATACCTTGAAGCAAAAATATTTTGAAACAAAAGGGAAATAAAATATCTTGAAACAAAATTTCAGTTTCATGATAGAAGAGCAATAAGATAGGTATCTGCCATATTCTATGGATAACACATAAGAGGGGATATTGTCTGGGAAATTGGTTATTATTAAACAGACAAGAATATCTTGAAACAAATGAAAATGGAAACACAACACACTAAAACTCATGGAATGCAACAAAGTAGTGCTATGTAAGTACATAGAATTTCAGTAATAACTGGAGAAACAAATTAAAAAATAAAGTTATTTTCCAGTCATCAAATTGACAAATATTACTTTAGATTTATAATATACCCTATAATTAAGGATGTGAGTAAATAGGAACTTTCATACATTGATGGTGAGAAGATAAATTTTGTGAATCCTTTTTGGAACATACATTTTTGAATTTTATTAGAAAAGTAAATGTTCAGACCTCCTGACCCAGCATTTATTTATAGGAATTAATCTTTAAAGAGAATAAAACTATCTTAATGTGCTGAAAGGTGAATATATACTATGTCAGTCAAATATTGTTGGTAATAGCAAATAGCTGAAAACAATGTGAAAGTTTCTCAGTGGAAAGCGATTTTGTGGAATAGTGTGTGACTATCAAGAAGAGGGAGGGATACCTATATGTGCTAACAGGCAAAGATCTACAAAATAAACTTTATATGAAAAAGCCAGTCATGGGACAACACATAGAATAAGGTTACACTATGTAGAAGTCTGTGCATGTTCATACGGGTATGCAAAGACTAGAAAAATTACTTTAACATAAGCTTCACAGTAACAGTTATTCTGAACATTAGTGGGAGTAGATGGGAGAGAAGTGTTGTCAGTGGAGAGTATTATATTTAATTCTATAGACCAAAGCATTGTTTGAATTTTCATAACAATAGCATAGGTAGGTATTTCTTATACAACTTATTAAAAACATTTTAATTTGTTGATTTACTTCTAAAACAGTGTTTTAAACCTATATATAGGATCTGGCAACAGAAACACCAGCTTGAGTGTGATTGGTAGGGTACTAATATGGGTGTAATAATTTATAGTTTTAATTAGAACATTTCACCTAAAATGTCATATGGTGTGCTTGAATATGATGTTGTTATGTTACAGAATTAGATGCTTATGATTTTGTAATAAAAATTTGGTAATTAAAAAAGGGCATTATTTGTGCTGGGTCCTGTACAACCCTACGTACCGATAATTGTCATCTAGAATGTCACAACACAGACATAGAGAAAGAAAGATACATACTCAAGTACCAATACCAATAAATAAACCAATGTTACTATCTGAAATTAGATTATGGTAATGTTGCACAACTGTAACTATCTAAAATACACGGAACTATACACTTTCTTATTTATTTATTTACTTATTTATTTTTCATTGGATTTGTTGGGCTGACACTGGTTAATATAACCATGGAGGGGAAAAGTGGGAAAATTGTAATAGGATAAACAATAAAATATTTAAAAAACCAAAAACGCCATACAGGTTTCAAGCGTAGAGCTCAATAAAACATCATTTGCACATGGTACCATGTACTCACAACCCAAAGTGAAGTCTCTTTCCTTCCCTATTTACCCGCTCTTTGCCCACTTACACTTCCCCCTTCCCCTGGCTATCACCATACTGTTGTCTATGTATCATATGTATACAGTCGTCCCTCGCTATATCGCGGTTCACTTATTGTGACTTGTTTTTTTTAAATCTAATTCTGTGGCTGAAGAATGGGACCCCCAGATGCTTCATTAATTGTACTTCGTAAATACAATCAAGAGTGGCATGTCAGTTTATAAAAACCTTCTCACTCAGAAGAAAAAGCAGTGCCAGCAACTCCCCATAACTATGTTCATCATTCGGACAAAGAGATCGGTTACATCTACGCCTTTAGCGGAAATAGAAGTTACAGCCCAGGGCAAAGATACTGCACCACCTGATGAAGCGCCTGATGAGTGGTGCCTTCAGAAGAGCCGTGATGCTCTTCTTGGCCGTGCGGTACATTCATCTCATCATCATCACCTTCATCGCCATCAGTACTGCACAGCTACATGATTCATGATCTTCATCATTCAAGTTGTAGTATACTTCACTGGTGAGTACTCATACAGAATGTTGTTAAAGTTACGTAGGTTTAAGAGTGTAGGAAGTGTTTAAGAGCATATGAAGTGTTTATAAGAGTGTGGGAAAGGTTAATAAGAGAGTGGGAGAGGTTTATAGGAGTGTGGGAAGGGCTTATAAAGCCTTAAAATATATATAAATAATAAAATAAATATAATGCTGCTACTTCACAGATTTTCACCTGTCATGGGGGTCTCTGGAACATAACTCCCATGATAGGTGAGGGATCACTGTATACTTTAATTAATCCATTCACCTTTTTTTACCCAGTCTCCCAGCCCCTCTCCCCTCTGACTGCTGCCAGTTTGTTCTATGTATTTATGCTTCTGTTTGAACTGTACATTTAAATAGATGCATTTTAAGATATGTGAATTATACTTTAATGAAGTGGTTTAAAAAATCAATGGCTTGATATGTTATTTTTTTTTTTAGTGGGGTATGAATTTATTTAAGGCGGAAGCTAATAGTTTCTAATAAGTTCATAAAATATCTATAAAAACAGGCATTTCTGGCTCACTTCCCCTCAACTATTAAGAAATACTTCTATTTTTCAAATCCTCGAGACCAGTGAGGTGACGATGGGAGGGAAATGTCCTATTTTTAGACGTTACTAGGGGAGGCAGAGTTGGGAGAGGCATTCCCTCTCAGTGGCAATCCCTGGAAATAGCAGAAAGAAAGTTTAACACAGGGCAATCCATCTGGTAAGCTATAAAAAAAGAGAATTTTTTACACACACATAGGGAGTCAGCTCACTGTCTTTCTAAATGATCAATTCTTTCTCTTTTTGTTTATTGACACAAAGGAACAACAAAAGCCAAAAGTCAGATCTGCAGTTATCTCATTGGATAAAATTACCAATAACTCATCTCCCTTTGGCAACACAACAAACTCTGAAGATGAGAAATTAATAATATCCTCTGCTTAATAAATATTCTGGTGGCTCAGATACAGTTCAAGCAAAGTAGCCGTGGAGAAACACTGCCACCGTCAGGAGGAGGACGGCATTGACGTTCACTACAGTCCTCCACAGGGGCTTCTCCGAGGTGTCTGTCAGCTTCTTCCTTTGGGCTTCTTCCTCCTCTTTGCTCAGCTTGGGGCCTTTCTTCTGCAGCCCGCAGAACGCGTCGTAAACTTTCCTGAAACATCCATGAGTTTCCTCAGGATCATCTGAGACAAAGAAAGATAAACACATGATCACCAAACGCGGGAAATCAAACTCCTTTCCAGGTTACTGTAAAGAATGATGACAACTACTTCTTTGTGCTAGAGGAATATCCCTGGGAAAATGAAGATAACTTTGGTTATATAAAAATAGAAAAATTTGCACAGCACAGAGTCCAATAAACAGCGAAACAAGGGACACACTGGGGGAAAAACATTTGCATCTTATATCACGCACAGTTTAATATCCTTAGTATTAATGAGCTTCTTCAAATAGAGACAATCTTATAAGCAACTCCATGTAAACGTACTAGAGAGATGAACAAACAGAAGAAAAAGGATAGTTCTCAAACCAAATGTGAGCCAGACAGTACCTCCATCAACATCATCATCAGCTGCTTCGTGTCTTTCCTCTTGCGCATCCAAATCGATTCGTTCCTCGGTCCTGTTCCGAAGGGCCCAGCACAGGCGATACAGCTGCCCGGAGGCCACAGACAGGTGCATTTAGTGATGAGCAAAGGTTTACAAAACACAATGGTACATTTATTGTATAGCGCAAAAAAATAAACCCCTCGACAGTGCAGGAAAATACAGATAATGGAAAGGTCTTGTACCACACTCATTCACAAAAACACACTATTTTAAATTATTTCTATTTTTAATTTTGGTACTCATTAAACTCTCTTAAATAATATGTTTAAGACTCCTACTTCTGCATTTATAATTCCATGAAAGTCAAAGATTAATCTAACTCATACACTATACCTTAGTTTCACTCACTGTCCTATTATTCCATTGTGGTTAGGTACATCATTATCACTTGCAGTTTTTCTAGTATAACTTGTATAACTTTTAAATTTTTTCTTAAGTTCCATTTCTGGATCCATCATGTTTATATAGTATCTATGTACTATTATTGATATCTGATAGGGATCTATACCCTTACACATCTGTTTTCCAGACCACATCCAAACTTCTGTCAACTTGACCATTGCTTTAAAACTGTCAAGCTTTGTAGAATTTTAATTGTTTTCTGTAAATATTTCCATGCTAAGTCTGTATACTGAATAAAACATTTGAAAATAAATAGCATTTATGCTATTATACAACTTTTTTGAGCCATAGATCCATGGTCTGTGACTGGACACAATGATTAAATACAAGCCAGCTCTAGAAAACTGTTTTAAGAAAATTCTTTAAGAAAATTATTTCTAGTGTCAAGTGCATTGTTAAAATTATAATCTACCATATGCTCAAAGTCATGTTCCATTTTCACCGTCCTCACGTTTGACTTATGACTTCCTTGTGCAGATTTAATTGGAATTTGTAATTGGCTTTGTATTTGTTGTTGACATAGCAAGCATACGCTTGACTTTGTCACTAAGATTCATAATTATAGCTTCTGAAGGTTTGAAGGTTCTTGATCATAGCGTTTCTTATACTAAAAGTCCACATTGTTAAAACTCTTTTATTGGGACCCCAAGTACTTTCTACTCTTGCACTGTTAGTTTAGGCCCACAACGCATTCATGACTCTCTCTGAAATGACTGTTTATTTTTATCAGTCCCTTTGGAAAGTTCAAACCTCCCAGTATATAAATGAAACATAAACATAAATTACATAAGTCTCACTGGCTCTTCAGACAATTTCCCCCCTAATAATTAGTAATAAATTATGGTTATTTTGATTGGCGTAAAAGAGTCGAATGTTTATATTTATTTCTTTGAAAACCGTGATGTGTTTTCTAGTGTCCCTTTTATTTGACTCCCAATATTCAGTGTAAATATTTAGTTATAAATCCTGGTGATGTGTTTTTGATGAAGTAATTTGAATCACACTGTGCTTCGGGTTACTCCATGTGCATATAATCCATTTGCCAAGAGTATGCAAGTAAGTACTGATTTAAAGTTTTTAGTGGCAAATGTAAAATAAATACAAGTTATACATGTTAGTAATACATCCAAACAATATTAGTATATAAACAACATTTAAATTAAAAAAAAGGACTAGTATTTGCTAGTCTTTTATAGTACTTCTCCCAGAGGCACCTCTTATGGGAACTTTCCGGTGTATATGCTTGAAGATTTTTCTATGTGTAGACATACACATGTACATATATACATTTACATGTATTTTATTTTCAAAAAGTTCTATTATACAATACTATATTATTCTGCAAGTGTTTTTCCACTAACTGTATGATGGACATTTAAAAAACCAAATAACAGAATTCCTCAGGTTTTCAAACAGCTGCGTAATAATGTGCTATTACTGAATACCTATTTCCACTAGCAATGGAAATTTGGGTTGTCTCCATTTTTTCTGTTAGAGACCTTTGGCAGAGAAAAAATCTTCATTCCTATATTTTCCCTATGTGTACAAGTATTTCTACATAATACGCTCTTAGAAATGGGATTGTTGACTCACAGGGCATGAGAATTTAAAAATTGATAAGTATTGCTCTATTGCCCTTCTACAAACTAGAAACCTTATACACTCACCAGCAGGTTTGGAGAGTGGGCATTTTCCAACATCCTCACCAACATTGGACATACTCACATTAAACCTATTTGCCAATTTGGAAGGCAAAAAACATATCTTACTGTTCTATTTTTTTCATGCCCCCAGTACCATGTGCTTAAAAAAAAAATCCCCATGTCAGTGTTTGTGCTGTGTAGAACTTCTACTTGCCCCCAAGCAGCCCCAGCCCAGATAGCAGCTCTGCTGTGAAGTATTTTCCAGTCTCTTAGGCAACACAGGTTACTCTTTTGCCTGGTATCCTGCAGCGAATGTTCAGATTTACCTCCCAAATGCACTGTGGAGTTATCAGAGCATGACACCCATATCCCATTTCCATATTTCTTAATTCACTGGTGCTTTGACATTTTAGGTGCAAATTTGTTTAGTTGAGTAACCCTTAGGTTCCTTCTAGCTCTAATGGTGCTAGATTCTGTTGTCTGGGACTTGCACACCAGCTAAGCTTTAGAAGGCAAAGGATTCTTCTTTTACAATAAGCATGGATCTACTGTTCATTACTCACGTGTACGTCAGGAATGGGTTTTGTTAGCAGGGAAACTCCCAGGACGACCAGTATGGTAACAAAAAAGAGAATGATGGCAAAGTATAGATAGTGCACGCCACAGATGATTTTCGGACAGTAGCTGGCGGCCAAGCAGCTCCCTGTTCCGTAGGCAAACTCTGCAATCATCCGAATGAGGCCCATCACAAGTCCAAGGATTAGACCCCAGAAGGCACCCTGCAAAAGAAGCAAGAACAAAATCAGCATATTTAGAAATGATGAGAAGCCTGTTCTAGTAGGTCGTAATTATCATCCTACCTGCTTTCTCCACTAAGAACCAACAAATGGCTGACCTTGAACCCAAGGTCACCAAAGCAGGGAAAAGATGCCAATGCCTGTGTTTACCAGTGGGCTGTCACTCTTTGTGGTCTTGAAACATCATTGTACTGTCAATTCTCCAACTCCAGGACACTACAGGTACCCACTGCTTTTCAAAAGTTTGCTTAATGTGTCACTTTGCTTTTACAAAAGACTTAACGTTTGTGCCTGTTTTCACCAACCAAATTCGAAGAGGATTTTTACTTTTAGGAAAAAAGGTGAGAAACGAAAATAGCTTCCAGCATTCATTTTTCAGTGAGCCCCGAGAGAGGCAGCGTGCTCCTCCGGAGCAAGGGGAGGGAGCCCGCCGAGCTCCTAAGCCGGCACCACACTCGCCTCTCAGCATCAGGCCGCCCTGGCTTTGAAGGCATCTGTGAGCATCTGTGCTTCATCTTCGTTTGCGGTTTGTGCTTCATTAGCAACATGTGTGCTATTGTGTCAGAAAAGCCTGAGAGAGATGATTCTTTGGGTCTGGAAATGCTAAAAAGTTTTCCCATGTAAGTTAACGGTAAATACTTCTTCACTGGATGCCATCGTGGCTGAGGTAAGGTGTCACAGAGACACTGCTTTCGGAGAGTAGGGGGACCTGTACTGGCCACTCGGACCCGCACTCAGGTTTGCCTCTATTTTATACGCAGATTTAAAGAACCTGTGACTGACTCTGTAGGATAAGCAGAATTATGACTTATGTTACACAATTTGCAGATTTGATATTAAATAGTTTGATATTTATAACTGTACAATAGTTGATATTAAAAACGTCTATTAAGCTTTTGACAATTAAAAGCATTTATTTTCTCTGAGAAGTGGTGGAGGTGGAAATAGATGTCCCCTGATTAAGATGTTATGTTTAGTGGAAATAGTATTACATAGAGATTAAGGGTATGAACTTTGGGTGGAGGAAGATGTGAGTCTGAATCCCGAGCTCCCACTTACTAACATTAAGTAATGTGTGGAAAGCACATTGACGTTAACTTCCTGCACCTGTTCCTCATCTGAAAGTGATAATAATAAGGTTAACACTTGGGAACAATTAAGGCATTGAATGTACATGGTCATAATAATCAATTAATTATGTATATCATGAAAGAAACTAATGTATTTTGAACAGTTACTAGTGAGGTGGGTTTTCTTCTGAGCACTTCACATTAAAAAAAATCTTTTTAATCCCTTACAGCAATCCTATAGGACAGGCACTATGATTACCTTCACTTCACGGAGAGTCAAATGGTTTGTTTAGGATCACAATGGCATTACGTGGGAGAGCCAGGATGGCAGTCTTACCCCCGAACTTGTGTTCCTTGGTGCTGTGCCATGACTGTGTATATTTTGTAAGAAATATGAAGACTGTGCTGTGGCTGTGCACGGCATCCAGGGTCTGGCAGGAGCAAGACCTGCTTGAGTGTGATTGGTAGAGTAATAATACGGGTGTAATGATTTATAGTTTTTTAAAATATAGTTTAAAAATATTTATTTATTTTTAGAGAAGGGGAAGGGAGGGAGAAAGAGAAGAAGAGAAACGTCAATGTGCGGTTGCCTCTTGAGTGCCCCCTACTGGGGACCTGGCCTGCAACCAGGCATGTGTCCTTAACCGGGACTCAAACTTGGCGACCTTGTGGTTCACAGGCCAGTACTCAATCCAATGAGCCACACCAGCCAGGGCAATAATTTATAGTTTTAATTTGAACATTTCACCCAAAATGTCATTTGGTGTGCTTGAGTGTGGTATTACTATGTTACAGAATTACATGCTTATGACTTTTTAATAAAAAGAGGCATTATTTGCGCTGGAGCCTGTATTAACACATTCTGGTGAGACTCAGGGATTGTGGCTGACCACAGCTGAAACTGAGATGGGCCTTGAGCTGTATCATTTGGGTGGAAAGAATGCACCAGTGAAAGAATATTTCTTTTCTTACTGCAGCAGGAAAAAAGGTTCCCCATTTTCACGTACCTGTTCATTGACCCTTTTACAGAAGATGGCAAGCAGGAAGACAGCAGCAATGGGAGGCCCCAGGTAGCTAGAAATTGATTCTATGTAATGAAACAGTTGTCCGTTTTGAGCCACTTGTATTAATGGGACCCACAAAATGCTAGTGACAATTAATAGAATGATAAATAGCCTGGGAAGAAAACAAAATGATTTAAATATTAAACAAAAGCATTATTGGTACTTCCATTGTGCTTTAGTTCTTGGATTCATTCTTGTGGTCATTCATTGATTTTCCAAAGAAAACCAAGCTCCTTGTCCTCATGCCGTGCCGTGCTTAATGATTATTCACCAGTAAAATGGCAATAGTGTGATTGCTTGCCTATAATTAGTCATAACAGCTTCAACTATGAGATCAAGAATCCATTTATAAAAACAGTTCAAATGTCAACACTTGGTTAATAATTCTCTAATGCAATGTATGTGCTATATCAAATAGAAAACACACAACACTATTTCTAAGTGATTACTTGTACTATAAAGAGACTCCTACTTTGGTCTTTTTTTTTTTTCCTAGCTAGAGAGAAAATGAGTCAGTTTGCACACTTTAGAATAAAAAGATCCTCTCTTCCAGAATGCTGAGCGAATTGGCCAGAAATGCTAATTTGTGCGTTTCACTACTTAAATACTTTGGCAGGTAGAAAAGACTGGTTAAAACATTGATACGCCGTGAAAATCTGTGAGAGGCTCCTGGGGGCCAGGGAGCATGACTGACTAAACCTCACACTCTTCTCTGCTGGTCATGTGAATAGTCAAATAATAATAATTGACTGGACTCTCTGTGAAAGGTCATCACTTGTCTGTGCTCACTTGAAACAGAACGGTGGGAGCTGGGAGAACCGGGGACAAGCATTTGGGCAGGAGACTGAGGCACAAGTGTCCCATTTAAGCTTTTTTACAAAACCTCCGCCACCTTGCAATAACTAAATGTGAGGAACTGTGGGAAGCCCAAGCCCAGTGCCTAGAACCCAGTAAAGATTCAATAAATAACACCTACTATCATTATTGTCATCATTATTGGAAAGAAAATTATGTGTCTCCTTTGCTCTCTTATCTTCTGTTGCTTTCTGTCACGTGCAGAATAAAATCCAAAGCCCTGTTATGGCTGGAATGGCCCTGCATGACCTTGCCTCCGTGACCTCTCTGACCTTGTTTCCTGTCCCTCACTCCCGCACTTGCTCTTCCCATGCCACTCTCACCTCCTGTCCTCACACACTGTGCACCTAACTGTGGGGGAATGCAGCACTCACTGTCCCTCGTGCTGGGCCCTGGGGCGCCCTCCACCCTTTCCTCAGGGCTCCGCTCGAATGTCACCTCCTCAGAGAGGACTCCCTGAGCACCTGTCTTAAGTAGCCCCCTCCTTTAATCCTGCTTTAATTTCCTTCCTAGCACTTTTTGTCATCAGTTATAGAATATATTTATTGTCTATCCTCCCCACAAGGGTGTAAATTCCATGAGGCATGAAATTATTTTTCACATATATGTCATTTTTCATATTTGTATTCTGAGAGATGGCAGGCATTGACTAAGCAAGAGAGGAAAAGAAAAACTCCTTAATTGATCACTGAAACTTAAGGGGGGTTCATACCCAAGATTGTGTACCTATTAGTGGCTACCACAGCTTGGGCCTGCTGAATGCTGTCCAACACTGTCTCTGCCACAGAAACACAGATGCCTTCCTCTCCTGGAGCATTTATCCAGAAGAGTCAAGGTCGGGACCAACTGAGCCCTTGGAACTTCTCCAAGTGCTTAATTTACCAAAGCAATTGTTACTATCTTCAACAAAGCATGATCTTTTAAATACGTGATCAGTGTCTCTTGATGCCCTATTTTTAAAAATCCTTGCCCGAGAGAGAAAGCGAGAGCGAGAGCGAGAGCAAGAGAGAGAGAGAGAAATGTGAGAGAGAGAGATGTGAGAGAGAATCAAACATCAATTGATTGCCTCCCATATGTGCCTGTGCTGAGGATGGAACCTGAAGCCTAGGTGTGTGCCCTGACTGGGAATTGAACCTGCAACCCTTTAGTGTATGAGACAATGCTCAACAAACGGAGCTACCCGGCTAGGGTGACACCTCATTTTTTAATAAATGCAGTTGGTAAACTCCTCTGTAGTAGTGTGTGGGTGTCCTAATTTGACAGAAGGTGGAAACTTTATACCCCATGAAAAACAGTGATGGAATTTGATGAAGATGTGGTTGGGAGCGGGTGGGAGGGGAGGAATAAGAGACAATCAGAAGCATTTGAAAGTCTGAAAAAGCAACTATTTTGTTGAAAATCATGGCCCCAAATTTTCTATCTGGAAAGGGATAAAGTTGGGTTAAATGTCCTTTACCCACTCTAGAACTTGGTTAGTTTCTCTGAACTTAAAGATGAGGAGGCTCTATTTCACTTCCATATCTCTGCTTTCCCGGAGCAATTTTTAGACAGAAACCAGGTTCTCTCACCGTCCAGCTATAAGGAGCTCTTTCTCCGACGCCTGCTTCCGAATCTTGGTGTAGAGGTCCATGGTGAAGAGGGTGCTGGCGCTGTTGAAGATGGAGGTCAGCGAGCTCATGAGGGAAGCCAGCATGACTGACAGCATCAGGCCTCGCAGCCCTGGGGACAGAAGAGGATGCGATCACTAGTTTGGAATCAGATGACATGATCTCTGGCTACCTTGCCAAACCAGAGAGTCGATCAAAGGTCAACGTGTCACCTGGAACCTTTACTGATGTGCCTATCAATGCATGCCACCATGTAGCATTTTCTGCGTATTTGCTGGTGATTTGATAATAATCCAGTGCAGAATTTTAGTTCTACATAGAAACTTAGAGATCATTTGCTGGCACCTAACTGTGAACCTTTTCTTCTGGAGGAACTGTTGGTTTCCTGGAGACTTAGGGAACTGAAGAGGGAAGAGCCTAGCAGGCGGTTCTGAATTTGAAGAAGTTTGGTGGGACATGCAAAGAGTTTTGAGATATTATGGCGATTTCATCCTTTAGTATCCTCTGCTGCTGAGTAAATGTCACGAAACATCCCAGGTCAAAGTGTGGAATGGGTGGATGGGTGATGTCACTCGTGGGTTGTGCTCCCTTCCCCCTGACAATGCTCGTGTGTCAGGGAGGAGAAAGGTCACACAAGGGTTAGTTGTCCTTTAATGGGGGTGTAAGGTACAAAGTCACTAGGTCATTTCTGAACCCCATGACGGCCTCTCTTTCTGATCACAGCAGATCACCTTCTGCATCTCAGTAATTTGCTTATTTCATATGTGTGGCTTATTTTCTATTTCATGAAACTAGAATGTGAGTTCCAAGGGATAGGGGACTTTGTGCCTGCTTCACTAATGTTTTCTAAGCACCAGGGCAGTTTCTGGCACATAGTAGGCACTCAGTAAATAGTTATAAGTTAAATAAATTGAGGTCTATTATTTGGGTATCACTGGTCTACAGAAAGGAGGCATAAATAATTAACCTCTAGTCCGCTGAGTTTATAAGCTTATGACTATGCAACTCTTTTTCAATTTTTAAATTACAATTTATATTCAATATTATTTTGTATTACTTTCAGGTGTATAGCACAGTTGTCAGGCAATCATATACTTCACAAAGTACCCCCCTGATATTTCCAGCACCCACTTGGCACCAGAGTTATTACAATAATATTGACAATATTCCCTATGCTGAACTTTACATCCCTCTGACTATTTCGTAACCACCAATCTGTACTTCTCAATCCCCTCACCTTACCCAGTCCCTCAACCCCCACCCCCTCTGGCAACCATCAGTCTGTTCTCTGTATCTGTGAGTCTGTTTCTATTTTGTTTGGTTGTTTGCTTGGGGCTATGAAGCTCTTTTATTGACAAATCCATCATTTAAATGATCTTGATTGTTTTGCAAGAGAATCTTGAATTTCAAGGAGTAAGGATTCTAATAGGAATTATATCTGGCTCATCTCTGTAATCCCCAGGCCCAGCACGGAACTGGTAGCCTATGGAAGGTGCTCAGGACATGTCTGATGAAGACAATGGAATTAGTGGAAGTAAGAATTATTAAGGATTATACCATAACCTTTCCTTCTGGCCCATTTACAGACCAGGCCTCTGAGGCAGTCCCAGCACGAACATTTCTTTTTTTCCAGCTTTATCAAAGTCTGATCAACAAATAACAATTGTATGTATTTTAGGGGCACGACGTGATGTTTTGATATCTATGGACACTGTGAAATGATTAACACAATCAAGCGAATTAACATATTCATCACCTCACATAGTTCCTATTATCTTGTTTTGTTGTGAGAGTACTTGAGATCGATTCTCTTAGCAAATTTCAAGTCTGCCGTGCATCATTATTAACGATCGTCTCCAGGCTGCACAGTAAGTGTTCAGAGCTTACCCATATTATAACTGAGAGTGGGCACCCTGCGACCAGCAGCTTCCTGTTTCCCCCACCCCCAGCCCCTGGCAACCACCATTCCACTTCTCCGTTTCTTTAGATTCCACACCTAAGTGATATCAAGTAGTATTTGTCTTTCTGTGTCTGGCTCATTTCACACGCATAATGTCCTCTAGGCTTACCTGTATTGCTGTAAATGGCAGGATTTCCTTCTTTTTTGAGGGTGAAGAAAGTTCCATGATCTGTACTCTATCTACATATCATTTATCTATCTATTTATCTATCTGTCTATTTATCTATCTGTCTATCTATCTATCTTTCATCACACTTTCTTTACCCATTATCTGAGCATGAACGTTTTCTTACCATCAGGCATTAGTTGCATCACCAGCATTGGGTAGGCATAGTTACTGCAGCCAACTTCAACGCCACAGTGTTTCACACATTCAGAAGGTACGACACAGGCCACCTCGTCTGAAGAGGAATTCAGATAGATGGAGTCAGTGGGTAGGGCCCAAACAGACAAGATCCGCAACCACTGGATATACTCATACAGACAAGTTGTAAGATCATGGGTTAGAGGAAAGACTTTGGCCTGGAAATTGGAGGTTGAACTTTGAACTTCATACAATCAGTCCAGTTCCTCTTTGCCCAGAATACAACTGTCTAAGTGTCTCACAGCTGTAGCTCCCCTTGCACTGACCTAGGGGGCGGCGGGGCTCTGCCTTGGGGTTTGGCTCAGCTAGACAGCATTGGAGCCAATGGAGAGAGCTGATTCCATCCTCCAGAAAAGGCGCAAGAGCACAAATCCTCCCAGGAGCACAGAACTCCAGAGAAAAAACACCACCACCCACCACCACCACCACCACCAACACCACCCCCACTCAGGATCTTAGTCCTGTGTCCAGTCATTTAGCCCAATGTCTTTCTCCCACATCAAAGAAGAGGTGTCACTTGTGGTGTCGTTGGGGTGATGGCCCCATGTGGGATGATGTCTCATTCATGTGGCAGTCCCACAATAAATACCTTGGTGATATTTTTGCTAAAACCACATTATGAAAACAAATAGCAAAAATTAATATAAAAATCACCCCAAATGCTAACACCTTAGCACATGAGCTTCTTTTACTTTTTTTATTCCTTTCTAATCCTTTTTCAGAGAGAAACGCCTTTTTTGCATAAAGATAGTAATTGTTGAGATGATATTTTATAATCTGGTTTTTACATCTAACATAATAACTTCAGCATTTCCCCAAGTATTGGTATAGTGTACAATAATATCTTTGGCCACTGCCTACTTGTTGAATATCTGTACATTCTTCATTGGTATAGACAACCCTACAATGTTTCAGTAAGAAGGAATGTCGGTCACTTGATATTCATCTTAACAAGTTTTCAGCTAAATAAATGATGCCCAGTTGGGAAAACATGAAGTGAATTCAGTGTTATCTGATGGATTGCCCCTAAAAACCAGAGGTCTTGATTAGCCAAGAAATATTCTGCTATATTTCCTTCACTCTTCATGCCAAAGTTTTTAAGGAAGATTTTCAACATTAGTAGTTACTCTCAGCTGACTCAGAAATGGAAGTATCCCAAACAATCCAATTCCCAAGCAGTAAAGGTGGGCACAGTTCTCCAGTCATCTCAGAGAGACCAACAAGTGACAGGGCACTGCCAAGACCTTCTCAGGCAGTGATGTCCTGGACTGGACCGCCACAGCCCACCTAACACGTAGCTCCCCAGTTCTTCCTCATCCTCCTGCATCATCCTCTGGACTTGCATCAGTCCCAATCACTCATAACAATAGGCAAAACAGACTCGAATGCCCACAAAAAGACAGGCATGCAGGATAAAAGGGATAAGAGAACAGAATGTCAAACATGGAATTCTCTCTCTCTTTTTTTTTGCATTTGACCCTCTACACAATCTGTAATTTTCACTTGGAATTGTGTTTTTACTTCCCTACATAATGTGTTTTCTAGTTATGAAGGTTTTAGTACATCTTAAAAATCATTATTTGTGATTCAAGCATTAAAAAAATGAGAATTGGAGGATTCGGGACTTGCCGGTGTACAGGATGCGGCTGATCATTCCGGGCATCACCATGAGGAACATGGGCAGCAGCTTCAGGTACCCGCACATGATGCAGGCAGCCTTCACGTGAGACATGTCCTTGCCCGAGAGGCAGCGCTGCACGATGACCTGCCAGGGAAACACCACCCCGTCATGAGACAACCAGAGCGTGAGTTCAAAGAAAGGGAGTGCTTCTTCTCTGGAATTAATGTTCCAGTAAGAAATGGGATGATGACTAGAGAATAATGAGGTTTGGAGCAAAAGCCGGACGTGAATCCCTGCTCTCTCACATGAGTGTTTGACTTCTGTGCGTTTCAGGTTCTCATCTCTGCATAAGGTTACCTGTTGTGTAGTATCCTGAATATTTGGTATAATGTGTATAAAAGACTCTTGGTACATAGTAGTCAATGCACATCATTACCATTGAAATATGTTTATAGCTTCCAGGCTGCATCACAACAGTGGCTACATGCTCCTCCAGGTACAAAGCCCTTGCTACTGATTCTTGCAACAAGTTGTGGAAGTTGTGCCTTTAATATTTTAGGCACTAAATAAGCTACATACTCATCAGTGTTCTCTCTACTGTTAAAGAGCAGTTGTCCTTTTGAGAAATCAAGATCATTGCCATAGAAACATCAGAGTCAAGCATCCATCAGAAGAGAATCTGGAGACATTCATCAGACAAAATATTCTGAGGACCTCATTGAGTTAGGAATCAAATACAATGGTCCTGGGAAAATCAATTTACATAATGTCATTGTTCATGCTTAACTCGTACAATCTCTTGACTAGCAAAGAATTTTCTGGGAAATCAGGGTTTCTACCCCTAATGCCAGAATAACTTCTTGATATTTTTCTTCTCTAGAAATGTGAGAAAATTGGGATGTCTTTTTCTGCTCAATTCTCTTTGGAGAGACAAATGCGTTAGGGATAGCAGCTATGTCATTTAGTGCGGGGGGAGCAGGTGATGTTTTTAGATAGAAGGCTAGAAGAAGACAGTCGGAGGGATAACACAAATTAGAGGTAAGGAGGGTGCCCTGTTAGCAGACAAGTAGGATCAGGCACCAGAACTCAGGGTGAATGTGAGACCACTTGTAGAAGGGAAGTCAGGTGGTCAGAGGCAACATATAGATAATAAAGATGGCTCTGGCTGGTGTTGCTCAGTGGATTGAGCGATGGCCTGTGAACCAAAGAGTCACTGGTTCGTTTCCCAGTCAGGGCACATGCCTGGGTTGTGGGCCAGGTCCCCAGTAGGGGGTGCATGAGAAGCAACCACACACTGATGTTTCTCTCCCTCTCTTCCTCCCTCCCTTCCCCTCTCTAAAAATCAATAAATAAAATCTTTTTAAAAAGCCTATAAAATAATAAAGATGGTTCTACAAGTCAATGGTGAAAGTATGCATTCTTTGGTAAATATGTTGAGAAAAATCAGTTTATTATAAAAAGAAGATCACCTGGCTGGTGTAGCAATCCCACACTAATATCACAAGTGACCATTGGTCTAAGATGGGTTAACATTGTGAAATAACAAGTTTGAGCTTCCAGAATCTATTTAGGGTAAAAAAAACCCCACTAAAAACAAACAAACAAATACCTTAAAAAGGAACAGTAAAAAAGAACAGTCAGGAAACAAAAAAATAAGATCCTGGAAGTTATAAATACAAAAGCAGAAAAATTTGAGGATGACGTTGAAGAAGTCTCCTAAAAAGTAGAGCAAAAGACCAAGAGAGGGAAGATGGGGAGAAACAGTAAGAACATTAAAGAATCAGCTGAGAAAGACCAACACCCAAAAATCAAGGTCCCAAAAAAGAAAACAAAATAGAAAAAAAAAACAAAGAAATAATCCTCCCAAATTATCCAAGACATCAATTGCCAGATTAATCAGGCTCACAATGGCTCATCACAACGGACAAAAAGAAAAAAATAGCTCTACATACAATAGTACATTGTGGTGACATTTCTGAACGCGGAGGACAAAGGAAAAACAGGGCACATCCAAAGGTTCAAAAATGACTTCAGGTTTCTCAGCAGTACTGGTGGAAGTCAGAAGGCCATGAATCTATGGCTTTGGGAACGTTATTTCCAACCTATATATGTGTTACAGCCAGAGGATCAATTTAGGAAAAGTTGGAGTAGAGACATTTTCAAACATGCCAATTCACAATAAACATGTCTCCTATCTTTCTCATGAACTCCCTTGAGAATTTAATTGCCTGAAAGAAGGAGTAAACCAAGAAAGACGATGATATGAAATCCTGGAAACAGGAGCTGTAACCCAAGAATGAGGGGGTGGGAATTCCAAATGTGGTAATGAAGGGGATCCTGGCTGTGGGTGGGTCCCAAGCATGCAGAGCAGCCCGACAGTCTGCGAGAGGCCGAAGGCTCTGGGAGAGCATGAGGAAAAGAGTTGGTGGAATACTTGATGTGTCTGCAAGTATTGAGAGGTGACTGAGGCAAGTTGCAGAGGGCTTGGTGTTTGAGTAATAATTACTAAGAAAATTTAAAACAAAAAATTAAGAATTATTTACTAGAAGCAACTACTTATCCAGAGATTAAAAAAAAAGCTAAAGAAGAATCACCGGGAGACTATCACATGGTTCGGCTGTGAATGATGTTTCTGTACTCACAAACACAGTCGCACTCAATGCTAACTCAGCGAAACTGTGAGTTAGGTCTATTGGGAGCGTGGGAGGACAGAAGAAGACGAGACTGAAGATGGAAAGTTGAAAGAGCTAAATCCTCAGCTCTCATTATGGGAAGCCAATAGAAAAACCCTGGAACTAGAAAATTGAGAGGTAGCAATATAAGCATCTACTTGAATAAGCTGGGGATTGAGTTCACTAGCAAGTTCTGATTTAACGGGTCTGGATAGCATCTGAGAGGGTTTATTTCTAATGAGCTCCAAGGTGTCATTCATGGCACTGCTTCACAGACCACGCATTGAGTCCCAGGGTTTAGGGAATAGAAATACGTACCAAAGTAAGTAACCGAGGGAGGCAGCAGTGTTTACCTTTGAGGGAAAAGAAATAGGGTAGATAGAGGAACATCAGATAGCTATTTTGCACAATCAGCCTTATGGAAGTTTTTGACTTTTTAAATGGTATGTGTGTGTGCCTGTGTGTGTATATACAAAATAGAAACTGTATGATTTTCTAGGAGAAGAAAAAGAACAACATACATGTGTTCACATGACACACACACACACACACACACTTTACCTGATCAGTGCACCAGTACCACACTGCTACGATGGTCATTCCAAATATCATTCCTGGCCATGGAACGTCCCCGGTGACAGCATCTCGGAAAATATGGAAGGAGTCTGCCCGAGGAGTGTAGCAGGTGGGGCTAATGGTCAGGTTGTCCCCTTGGACTATGGATGGGATGGCATTCATATACTTCTCTGTAAAACTCTCATAACCTCCAACTTCGGCAAACGCTGAGAAGGCATTGGATAAAATAAAATGTTTCATAGAAATGTAAGACCCCAAGTTTTCATAATTTTTCAATTATGGGGGACGTACTCAAGCACCTCCAATCAGCCCGGGCATATTCTCAGGGTCCTTCTCTCAGGATCCGTGTCCTCCTAGAACCTGCACGGGCACTGACTACGCTATCAGGTTGGCTTTCACAAAGTTCATAAAGTGAATTGCCCTTTAACTTTCCTTGTTATGGTGCTTTTGAAAAATTTGATTTAGTAGCTAACCTTATAGTAAGAATAAAACTGCAGTTCAACCAACTGATATTGATGTCTCATAATCACCAGAGCAGAAACAAACCTGAAGGGGAGCTAACGGAGGGAGCCCAACAGAATCAACCATCAGAAAGTCCCAACTCCTCCAAAGGGACCAGGAAGCAATGGCCTCTCTTCCTGACACAGAGCCTGGCTGGTCTGACCTTATATGTAGTCAGATTTTCTGGACTAATACTATATTCTACCTACGTTACAATGAGAAAATTGGAAAGATAAGGAGCAGAAATTGGAGGCAGCAGATTATGTGTGGTGAAGGGAAGTGGAGAGACTCGGCTGCTGGGGGGCCTGGAAAGGCTAGACAGGTACAGAAGAGAACCATAGTGGAGGGAAACCCTAGAAAGATGAGCCCAGGCATCTGGGGGCACTTAGTACAGGTTCAAAAAGTGCACAATTCATTCATGCAGCTGCAGGGTTAAGGTTGACATTAATTCATTTCTCCATTATTTATTTAATTGAGCAACAATACACTTGTATGTGCAAACATGGAACTGGGAGTGTGTACAAAATGAACGTGCAAGGCAGGAACTCAACCAAGAGGAGGGTACAGACAATACAAGGAAATTGTTCTAAAAGGGGAATATGGTTTGTAACAAAAATACAAGAGGGACCCTAGGAAGTGAGAGACTCCCCCATTCTCACCGTAAGGATGAGAGAAGTGAAACTTAGGGAGGCTGGTGCTAGTCACTGCCTCACTGAGGCCGGCAGCCAAAGAACTATGAACAAGTAGAACACAGAAGTTCTGGCTAATGAAATAGAAAGTTCACAAGGAATTGGTCTCAGCTGCTGCCTCTGGAGCAGCACTGGGCAGCAGAACTTTCTGCAATGACCTATTCTATATCCGTGCTGTGTGATATGGATAGTTCTAGTCTTATATCGAGCACTTGAAATATGTCTAGGCAAATGAAAAACTATATATTTTTTAAAGATTTTATTTATTTATTTTTAGAAAGAGGGGAAGGGAGGGAGAAAGAGAGGGAGAGAAACAGTAATGTGTGGTTGCCTCTCACATGGCCCTCACCGGGGACCTGGCCCGCAACCCAGGCATGTGCCCTGACTGGGAATCGAACCAGGACCCTCTGGTTCCCAGCCCGCGCTCAATCCACTGAGCTACACCAGCCAGGGCTAGATTTTTAATTTTAATTAATTTAACTGTAAGTAGCCATATGTGACTAATGGCATCCACATGAATTTGTTGTCTTTGCAACTGTATCCGCTTTAGCTTCATGTATTTTCAAGCTCTGTGATTTGGTGCATGCCTGTTCAAAATTGTACACAGAGCAGCTTGAGTAGATGGAACAGGTTGGCTGCAGGACAGGGGAGGGATAAAGAGACATTTGATCCCGTATCCTTTTTATTGTGTATGTGTATTTCCTATGCAAAGATAAACAAATGCCATAAGAAAGGAAAACAAGAACTAGCAAGCTGTAAATGAGAGTCATCAGGGGTGCTTGCTGGTATGACTTACCTAAGAGAACCAAGTGATGATACTAAATACGTGAGCATCTCAAAGGGAAATCTAACCTTTTTTTATAGACTCTAACAATAGAATGAGCAATGTACTTAAAAAATTTCCATCGAAAACAAAACAGTTATATTAAAGTTCATATTTAGTTATCTTAATTTTTTCTAATATTTAATGTTTTGTTGTATGAAGATTTTATGTAAGTGATGGGTTTCTGTGCATTGAATTCAACACACCAATATTTTTGTAAAATTAGCATCAACGATGATACTAATTTTATCCATTCTGAAGACAAAGATATTAAGATTAAGCAAGATAATTTACCTGAGCAATGTTTTTTAAAGGAAGTTCAGTACTTCTCCCTCATTTGTTCGTGCTGAGAGGGTACAGCAAGGAAGAAGTTAGGCATTCCTTTCAATGATGTGAATTATATAAATGACTGGAAAATATGACCAGGTGGAACTGGGAGGCAGCAGCAAAGAGCAGACAGGCTGAACAGAAAGAAGTCCCCTGGTTTCCCGGGGCTCTGCTCACACCGTCATCACTTACCAAACCCCATGAGAATGAAAGAACCTATCAGCATGATGAAGGACTGGAGGGTGTCTGTGTAAATGACCGAGGCCAAGCCCCCTGGGGAGAGAAAAAAAAAACCAGGATATTTTACTCAGGTGCCCTCGCCTCCTTGCCTTCACTTCTAGGTCCTCTTCTACCTGAACCCTGGAAATGACTCAGCAGAGAATGTAAGGAAAGCTCCTGGCTGGGCCACAAGCTCCTCTTGGCATCATTATCTCCTGAGAGGGAACGTCTCTCACTGATCCTTCTGTCTTTGTTCCCTGGCCTTTACTCAAAGTTTTTGTGAATTATAGTGGAGTTCTATCTTTGTGTGAGTTTTTGACTATTAAGTAGGTGAAATGGCAATGTTTAATATCATGAAAATTTCCCATAATAATCCCTTGATTTGCTCTATGTAGCACAGTATATACCTGCTCTCAAAACATCGGGCGAAGCCATTTTTGGTCTAGTGTTGGAACATACCGTTGTTTCCTTAGTTGAATACAAGATATTATTGTTGACTTGTGTTTTCCTGCAATGTTGTTCTACCATCATCACCACCACCAACTTCTCTTTGAACTTGAGACTCACTAGACTCTTAGTCAACAAGACATTTCCTTTATGAGAGAGTCATGGGAAAGGAAGACTGATCCTGAAAATAGGAGATTCACGCCCTGAATAGTCTGAAACAAATGCTCAACACATGAGAATGGCTCCATAACCATCTTGATGGTTCAAGCTTTTATTTTTTCATTATTTTTCCCAACTGAGCTGGAATGGTTTAATTTCCATAAGTTAGCATGCATGGGACACTACACCAAGGTATCTGGTTTAGGAAAACCCGTTTGGACTGTTGCCACATACTGTCTCTGAACAACCAACCCACTGTTCCGGTCCTCCATTTTCGATTCTGCCATTCGGAGGCCACCACAGTGCTCAGGTGTCCTGTATTCCTTTGGGCCCTGCCATGGATTTACCAGTCTCATGTCTGAGATGCTATTTCATCCTGACCTTCCATGGATATTGTACACGGGATTCCAAATGCCAATCTGGGTACTGAACACATAGGTGAGCCAAATTAGTGTTTCTTTCCCTGCCTCACCTGCCACATCATTATCCTTGATTCAAGTGCTCACACCTAATATTGCAGATTCTGTTTCCTTTGCCCTGGTTGTGTTTCTAGGCTGTGCCTGATTCTCAGAGCAGGAATAAAGGAATATCTTTACTTTGGCTCTGACCAGGCTAACACTGAGATTGCTAATTGCAGATGGGGGTGACGTGAGCAGAAGATAGCAAGATAGCATGACTGAGCTAAACATGCAGTGGACTCACCAGTGATTGTGTAGATAGCAGTGATAGCCAAGAGGATGAAGATCGCCAGGTAAAGGTCCAGTCCCAGGGCCAGCTTGATGAATATGGCTCCAGAAAAGATGTCTGACTGCAAAGGGAACAGTGAGGATGGAAAAGAAACATGCACTGCATCGCTTAGCTCTTCACAGATGGCTTCCCACCGACATGTACTGTAGCTACGCATGTCTCCTCGGCAGTCCAGCTATGACACCCAATCTCATCCTCAGACGACCATTATTGGATGGGCCACAGAGAGGAATGATGAGTGAGTGAATGGAAAGTGAGAAGCAGCTACACTACAGCTTGTGCGGACTACTCTTTCATGATGGTCAGTAGAGAAACAATGATAAGAACCAGAGTAGCAGATGGAGGAGTCACCGAGTAGACCATGGTTATCATTAGGAAAATACTTGAGCGTGCTTAGGGGGGTAGACAGGAAGAGGTAAAACATGAGGATAGAAGCGGGGAAGTAATTATAAAGCAAATAATCAGAGAGATTGAGAAGAGATGAGATCAAGAGTAGGCACAGGTTGCCCTGGTTGGTGTGGCTCAGTGGATTGAACGCTGGCCTGCGAACCAAAGGGTCATTGGTTTGATTCCCAGTTGGAGCACATGCCTAGGTTGCAGGCCAGGTCCCCAGTAGGGGGTGCATGAGAGGCAATCACACATTGATGTTTCTTTCCCTCTCTTTCTCCCCTCTGTCTAAAAATTAATTAAAAAAATAAAATCTTAAAAAAAAAGAGTAGGCACAGGTTGAGGGTTGGCCTTTGACTCCTCATCTTCAGAAGAAAAGAATGAAACAAATGTAGATTATATTAATGGTTGGGGGGGGGGTTAGCTGTTCATGCCTATATTTTCTAGATAAAGTGAGAGATGAGGTTTTCCGATAAGAGGCAAAGGTCCAGGAGCTAAAAAAGTTGTAGAGGGTTTGAAACAGTCATTGAAAGAACCAGGGGGGAAAATATCATAAAAACCCACTGACGAAAGGACTATTGGTTGAGGTTTAGAGGTCAGAGGGAATTCTGCAGAAGGACCCTATGCTGCAAGATCGTGCCTACCCAGCTTTGCCTGGACCCCCGGGTCCCAAGAGTGTGCTTCCCAGTTTCCCTAACTTTTCTTCCACACAACTTGTGCGGGTCCCACTTGGATCCGTCCCTTCAACTCTGGTCCCCAAGGACTCCATATCAAAACCGCAAAACCAAACCAAACCAAAACCAAAACCTGAGAAATAGCAGGTTGGTTAGAAACACAGAAGCAGTATCCCTGGGTGCGGGCACAGTGTAAGTAGGAGACTGGACTTACCAGGGCTGGAGTTTTGCTAGGGGAGCTCCATGGAAGGAGAGACAGGCAAAGAGACTGAGACTATATGCTGGTGGACCATGGAATCTAAGGGGCAGGAAAGCAGGGGCGAGGTGAGGGAAAACGGTCAGGTGGCAAGATGCAGAACCAGAAGAACCAGAGGCAGGTTTCTTTTCAGAACTTGGGTTTGGAAGAGGTGTCACAGGACACGGTAGATTTTTCCTCCCTAACATTTGAAATAAAACCTGTTGTTGTATCATCTCACCAGACACGCGTTTTGGAGAAGAACCTCTGAGTCTAGAACCTAACTGCATTACATACACAAAGCACTTCCCGCAACTTTGCCATCACTGGGTTTTCAGGGAATGTAACTACCATGGAAATGGAAGGAAGACTGTAGTTTTTACAAAATTGGATATTTAATAAAAAATTATTTAGCTTTTCAGAAAAGATATCACCTATTGAGATGTCACTCATTGTATTTGCATTGCCGTAAAGCATACCTGCATCTATCTGCATTACAGCTATCACAGTCTTGATGGTGATGGGGTGGGGGCATTAGGACTTGTGTATTCCTGCCTAGTCATTTACATATTACAATATGTTATCTTATTATGAATTCCTTGACTTTTATTTCTTTATATAGTACAATTAAGTACTACATAACTTATATTACTAATGACTTTTTAATTGTGATAACATATATATAACATAAAACTTGCCATTTGAACTATTTTATCATGTGCAGTTCAATGGAATTAATTACATTTTCAATGATTATAAAATATTTCTAATGAAAAGAAGCACTTCACGATCCAGTATATTCTTTTGCTCTTGAAGGACATTGGGACCATGGTCAATATCCGAACAAGGTTTGTAGGTTACATATTAGTTTGTATCAGAGTTAATTTCCTGGATTTAAAAATTTGCCTGTGGTTTTCTGAAAGAATTAGCTGTATTTCTGAAGCATACAGGCTGAATTATTTAGGAGTAAAGGTGCTTCATCTCTGCGATGATTCCCAATATATGTATTATTGGGGATTGAGAACCAGTGAACAAGACGATTTTTTCCAAACCTGGGGCAGGGGAGGACCGTGAAAGCGGTCCTGTACTCACTCCTCATAATGGTCTGTTTAATAAGTAACCAGGACGCAGCCTGTTATCGGAGTGTAGCAGTACACAGAAGGTCGTACATAAGATTAATCATTATTAATATCACTTAGAACAAAATCTTGTAGGTGAGAATGGACTCCTGCTACTGTATCTTGCCAGCCAACCACAGACCCTGCACAGTTGGTTAGTCACACATGTGCCCTTGGCCTTCCCTGCAACTCCATTCTGCCCCCCATCATGCCATCTGCTCCCCACCACCAGGATCCTCCCACCACAGGAGGCTGCACCCTGTGGGTCCCCTCGGCCACTTTCATTCTGCTCTAGCACCTGGTGCACGCCCTTGAGGACCATAAAGCTGCAGAGGTCGGAGCCAGAGGAGGACCGGGAGATCATGGAGTCCCACCCACTTGTGGATCATTGCAAGCTGCCCTGCTTCCCTTGGCCTCTCCTCCCTCCTGTGCTGGGGGGATTGTTTAATTCCCCCCAGAACCCCATGAGAATAACTTCCATTTCTACCCGGCTGAAAACGCCCCCTTTCCTGGGTGTCCATAGCACATCTCCTATGCTTGTCCACACACTCTATTCAAGTTCACGTTTAATACATTTGCAGATATTAGCATAAAGTGCTAACAATTTCGTGGTTAAATTCTTATCTCCTTAACCCTATGGTGAACTTCCAGTGCCCAGGAATCTTTGTTACTCTTGGCATGGCACTCAACAGTATACAGCCGGTGCTGGAAAATGCTCACAGCGCCTTCGGAATGCGCATGCCATCTAATCCAACATCTGGTTTACTTTCAGCAACGACTCAGGTCAACAAAAGGGCAATAGCGGGGCTCAGCTTCTTCCCTCACGAATGGCCTAGACTATGAACTTGAGGAGATTATTTCATTAGTCACTGATACTTGAGAAGCAGATGTGTGACTCTTTGTTTTCTACACGTGCTGCTGAATCTTCAAATTCCTTTCTTCTTTCCTCAATGATTATCTCCAAGGAATTTAACTTAAAAAAAAAACCCTTATTTGTGATGTATGTTTTGTAGGGCAGTCTTAGATAAAATACGTATAAGTAAAATCAGTGTAACAGCACAAAGCACTTTCCTGCTGGTTCACATATTGGACAATCAAGGTGACAATGAGAATATAGACAAAGAGAACGAAGAGGTTATTGTGCAGTGGAGGAGCATGGGACCCGAGAACCCTTCTCTTTCTTACTAAGAAATGGCTGTGCTACTTGAACGAGACACTCGTTCTTTCTGCGCATCCATTTGTTCATATCTTTCACAAAAGGGTGGGTTTGCCTTCTGCAGCCTCCCGTGACCTGTAAGCCTTTTATTCGAGGTACACAGGGTCTCCGAAGCTGCTTTCCCCCATAACAACCTGGCAGGGACACCCCAGGTAGTTTAAGACATGCACATCGCTCGACCCTGTGTATAGTGAGAGACCATACACACGCCCCGCTCCCTGATCCCAGCCCTCTCACCCCATTGCAGCAACCTTGTGAAGCTAAACTGCCAGGAACACCGAACTCACTGAGATTCTCAGTGCCACGCAGATGAAGAGGGAGAGGACAGAGAGGTAGATCTGGAGCCGCTGCCCTCCGAACCGCTTCCTCAGGTACTCCGGCATGGTCATCACCTGCAGAGACAGGCAGAGACAGGGATGCGCCTGCAGGTCCAGCTCATTCAGATCATTCAACATGTACTCTGCACCTATGGGCAGGTGGGCCCGTGTGTGGCCCCTTGAGGAATCCTGGGTGGGAAAGGCACGGTCTCTCGAGACAACAGCAAGGCTGGAGTGAACACCAATGCTGGGATCAGACAGTCTCGGAATGTGTTCCCAGCGCCGACATTTACCAGAAGTGTAACATTTGGCAAATGATTATCCCTCTGAACTCCCGTGTTCTCATCCGTGAAGGAGGGTTTTCATATGACAGCAGATGTGAAATGCCTACACCACTGCCAAATGCACGGTAAGCAGTCAACCATAATTTTCATTGTTTTCACCGATAACGTGACAGTCTAGGAAAAACATTACTTGTAAGTAATAAACCACAATTATCATTACATAATAAATTGATCATTGACTAAATTGCAAATATACATTCGGGTATATATTTATGTGATTCTCTTAATTGGAAAGGAGGTTTACATTAAATTCCCACTTAGAGAAAAACCCGTGGTTGTCAGTACTGAAATATGAGGCAGACTGTGAGGTGTAGTGTAGAAGGTGCAGCTTTCTGGTACATCATAGCAGATGGAGCTCGTGATTTAATCTCCCCCAGTGCAAAAGAACGTTAAATAAATATTTACACAACATTACCATAAACGAGAAGGGGAATTCTTGGTGGCTCAGAAACTGTGAGGATGCCCTGAAAGATGGTAAGCCACACCCAAGACCATATGCATGAGTTCTGTGGGATGGGTCTGTTAACCTAAAAATAAAAGGCCTTTTGCCCTGGCTGTTGTGGCTCAGTGGATTGAGCGCTGGCTTGCAAACTGAAAGGTCACTGGTTCGATTCCCAGTCAGGGCATGGGCTTGAGTTGTGGGCCAGGTCCCCAGGTGGGGACATGGGAGAGGCAATCATTTGATGTTTCTTCCCTCTCTTTCTTCCTCCTTTCTCCTCTCTCTAAAAATAAATGAATAAAATCTTAAAAAAAAAGAAAAATCAAAGGCCTTTCAAAGTGAGAGGCAATAAACATTTACTAGAGATCAAAGAGTAGCTATTTGGGAATTATTAATTCAGGCAGAAATCCAAAAAATGAATTAGGAGATAAAGGCAATAGGTATTTATAAGAAAGAGAATGAGAACAATTACATCAGTAGAAGGGGACATTTCTATTGGTGCAGGAAGGCTAACATTGTGATCTAATTATTAATTAACACAATGTTTTAAATTTTCAGTCCCAAAGCCGCTCGTGCAGCAGTCAGAATATCTGCTCTCTTCTTACCCTTGCAAACAGTTCTTGGGGATACAAGGTTGTGTTAGACCCAGTCCAAAGGTTGCTTTGCTCTCTTTTAACATTCCAATGGTGTGAGGCTTAAAGGCAATCCCTTTGGGATGGCAGCTCCAACCCTATTTTAAAGTGGCTCCAGTTATTATTATTTTTTATAGGTCTTCATACCAAGGGCAGCATCGTCCAGCAAACCTGTTCAAGCCTGGAGCTGGAAGGGACCTGGGATGAGCAAATAGGGAATGTACGGTGACCTGCGGAGAGGCCACCTGGAAGGTTTGCCCTGAGCGCCTCATCTCAGCGATTATTTCAGGACACAGCACCATGGTCTGAGCACCCGCAGCAGAAGGGGTAAACGTGGGAGCAAGACTCAGAGAGACAGAGCAGTGCCCCAGTGAGCTGGCCACGCCCAGGCTGATGGAGAGCCACCTTAGCTGTGGTGTATTCTACCCCTCATTTACAAAAGAAACCACTTTACAAACGTCAGAAGAGCAAAATTCAGAATGAAGAAAAAAGTCATGTGTCGGTGAGGACATGGGGACATGTAGCGATGGCCTGGGAATGGCTGGCTGCAGCCATTGGCCAGAGCAGTCTGGCAGCACTTAGTAGGCGTTTGTAAACATAAGCCCAGAAATCCTGGGATCAATGGTATCCCCCAGGTTTCATGACTGAGCGAGTGAATAGACGCCCGACTGGTGTGCCAAGAAGACCTGTGATTACTCACCCCCGCCTTGATGTATATGGGGACGAAGAACCACCCCAGCACCAGCAGCAGCAGCAGGGCCTGCGAGACATCAAGGAGAGAGTGTGACGTTGGAGAGACTTGGCTTGTGGGCCTCGTCACTGCGTGACCTCGGAGTGTGAAAATCAAACACGGCAAGTCCTCACTTGTTGGTTGTTGATCGGGTCTGGGAAACGGCGACTTTCAAGGAAATGGCGTATAGCAAAACCAATTTTCCCACAGGCATGTTGACATAAACAAGAGATCAGTTTGTATGGCATATTTCTGGCCAAAGGACATTACCAAGCTTCTAAATAAAGATCTCAAACACTTCTGCCCTGGCTGGTGTGGCTCAGTGGATTGAGCGCGGGCTGGGAACCAGAGGGTCCCGGTTCGATTCCCTGTTAGGGCACATGCTTGGGTTGCGGGCCAGGTCCCCAGTGAGGGCCATGTGAGAGGCAACCATACATTGCTGTTTCTCTCCCTCCCTTCCCCTCTCTCTAAAATACATAAATAAAATCTTAAAAAAAAAAGATCTCAAACACTTCTAATATTAAACGTTGAAATAAATGTGAACTATACACACATTTAAGAAAGAAGAATAAAAACGAGTAAGATTATTATTTTCAAACCCGCTTGTTCCAGTCCAAGGCCCCAGGCGGCCAGAGCCTCTCTGAGCAGCTCAGGACATGGGACAGGACCCCGCCCTGGACAGGGCACCTCCACTGCGGGGTACACACACACACCCATCCATGCACACTCACACTGGGACATTGCAAACACACCAATTCACCTCAAATCTTTGGGAGGTGGGAGGAAACAGGAGGACCCCAAGAAAACCTAAACCCACATGCGGAGAATGTGCAAACTCCACACAGACAGTTGCCCTGCCAAGAATCAAATATTTTCTCATTAACATTACAATGAACATTGAATAGAATGGTGCTCTTCAAGGACCTGCTGTGGGTTTGCTTGTCACCTTCAACCAATTACGATCCATCCGAAGATAGCTGTGGACTCCTTTCCTCTGTTTTCATGATTCAGAGTTTGTAGTTTCCTGGGGCTCAGGATGTGACAAAAATGGGTAGTGAGAAGTGAACAGAAGAGAAGGGCCTAAGGACAGGTGGACCACTGGGAGGTCATATAGTCTTTGCCAAAAGGAATTATTCTTGAGTGGCAGGAATTGTGTACAGAGTGACAAAGCAATGAGAAAGAAATTTGGAGGTACAGGATATTCCCAGTGCTCCGCGGGTCTTTCCATTTATGATAATGATAATCATGTAATCTTGCATTTCTGTTAATGTTTACAAAGTCTTCACATATGTCACTCATGCAGCTCTTGCAACAAACAGGCGAGGCAGATATGATAAGCAAAGTTATTCTTGTCTTATGAAGGGAAAAGCTGAGATTACAAAAAGCCCAAGGTCACAGGCTAGAAGAGCCAGGCTCTTGGCAGCCTTATAATCGCACCCACTGGGGCCATAGGGCATTCTGTCCCTGTCTCTGGGGGCTGGGTCCGTTCCGGAGTCCCTGATACTGCTGAAGTAAAACTAGGGGCAAAATCTGCAACAAGGGAGGGGCACCGGGATTTGTAGTGAGTCAGGGTCACTTCCAGAGTCCATGTAGAGATGGCCTGTCCCCACTATTACCATGATCCAACTTTCTTCCACATAAGCATCTCCTTCTGATCGGTATGCAAACACATGAACTTGCAAACACAAGAAAGGATAAGGGAAAAGAACAGAAAAAACCCAGGCAGCTCAAGAAGTATTTATGGCATGTGCTCAGGTGAGTCTTAGATGATGGGGTGGTGTAAGTGACATGAGAGGGAGATGGTCCCTGTCTTTAAAACACTTACAGTCCAGCCCTGGGTGGTGTGGCTCAGTGGATTGAGTGCCAGACTGCAAACCAAAGGGTCACAGTTTGATTCCCAGTGAGGGCACATATCTGGGTTGCAGGCCTCGTCCCCAGTGGGGGCGCTTGAGAGGCAACCACACATTGATGTTTCTCTCTCTCTCTCTCTCTTCCCCTCCATCTAAAAATAAATACAATACCTTAAAAAAATAAAAATACTTAGGGTTTAATTAAGTAGACATAGCTCCTACTGATGAAATGACAGTAGAATGATTAAGAACGCAATGATAAAGTCTGGTAGGTTCTACCTACTGTTGCCGTTACTTCCTGGGTCAGGCTCCCCTTGGTCAGTTTCTATGCAGCCACCTGGCACCAGCACCAGGAAGCTCCCTCGACATGTGCCATGCCCTACCCATCGTCTTGGATGGATGCCTGACCTGTGGGAGATCTCTCAAGACTCCATGCCTCCTTCGCTCCTAGTACCATCTACACCGTAGTGAATGCATATCTGTCTTTCCCACCGGGATATAAGCTTCTCAACAGTAAGGATGTTGCTTTTACATTTTATTATTGCCACGTCTAATTTAGAGCTGGACACATAGTGTAATAGATCAGGGAGAAGAGACACAAGTGCAAGCTAAAGTGATCAAGGAGGTCGGGTGCAAGTGGGGATTGGCTCATATAGAAGTGACATTCCCGGTGGGAATAATTGCATAATTGCTTGAGCAAAATCTCAGAGGAGGGGGATGTGCCTGGAGTGGCCCAGGGGGAACAGGGCCACACAGGCAAGGCCCTGACGTTCAAAGAAGGGATGCATTAAAACAAACACAGAAATCATACCAAAGAGGAGTTTATCCTACACAGAATCCCAGAAAAACATAAATGGATAGAGGGTTTTTTTTTTTTTTAATTTAAAGGAAAAAGCCTCTGCTGTCACTTACATTCCATTCAAACACTGCAATGACAATTCCTGAAGCCGCTCCGGTCCCGGCCAGCCCCACAAAGTGGCCACTGCCAATGTTACTGGCGAAGAGAGAGGCGCCCATCTGGAATCCAAGAGAACAGAACAGAGGTAAGCGACTCAAATCAGACTTTGTCAAAGCAGGTAAAGGTTGGCGTGTTTCCATCACTGCTTCTTAGGGCAGGAGTCAGCAAACTGCAGCTCGTGGGCCGCAGCCCTCCAGTTTTTGTATGGTTGTTAAGCCCAAAATTTACCTATATGTTTACATTTTGGAATGGTTAAAATAAATCTAAGGAAGCATACTATTTTATGAGGTGTGAAATTATATGAAATTCAAAATTCAGTGTCCATACATGGTTATATCGGAGCGCAGCCACACTTGTTGGTTTTACGTATGGGCTATGGCTGCTTCTGAGCGACAATGGCAGAGGTGTCTCTAAAATGCTTACAAGCTGGCAATTTATAGAAAAGCTTGCTGACCCCTGGGTTAGAGGAACACCAACCTATCTACCTCAGTGCTCTGAGTTCAGCCTGTTCTCAGCTGAGAACTGCCAGCTCTCCCAGCGGCCCCTTCAACCAGCCTCAAGGACCCCAAACTTGGGTAGGAGGGAGTTCCTCTTCATCCTTCTGGCCCGAAGGACCCTCTTTTAAAACACTTCCCTTCCCACCACATTGGCTACTGTTCTAAAGTCTCAGAGATCAAAAGAGATCTCTCGAGTGAGCATGGATGACTACTTGTCCTGACAGAACAGGATTGGGGTTCAGGACCACTGAAGTGCCCATTCTTCTGTTCCCATCTTTTCAGCCCTCTGTAACATCGCCTTTGTTATTCAGTCATCTGGGGCCAGATGATAAGGTGAATCTCATTTGTAGCTATGGGACTGGTTGAGCCTTGAATGTTTCATAAAAAATGTCCTGAGAAGTAATGCCAGTTGGACACCCCAGTTAAAATCCACTTTGAGCTCACAGTTGGTTTGCTTCAACCACCCGGACCAGGTCACGTCCCTTCCCTTTATATTATTGAGTCGGCAGATCTTCAAAGAAAGCACATACTGAGCATCCACTGTATACCCATCCCACTGCTCACACTACATGGGTGCAGAGAAGACAACACAGTCTCTGCTGCAATGGGACTCTTCCCAAGGAGCCCAGACATCAGAACCCAGCAAGGACCTGGGACAGAGTCACAGAGGCATCACCATTTTCACCATCACAGGGGACTCACATCCACTATTGCAGCTGCATAGAGCAAAGGACCAGATGTTCAGGCTGGAGTGCAGAGTGAGGTTTCAAAGATGAAGCAGAGATGAAGCTAAGTGTTGAAGGAGGAGAGGAGAGAGCGGGACGCTCATACAAATAAGAGGCTCAGGATTAGCTCAGGGTTGGGAATGGAGAAGGAACATACTGTGGATCATAGGAGCCAAGGCAGAAGGTTCTTGATGAGGACCAGGGAGAAAGAATATGAAGCAGAGCTGAGCAGGGTCTTCTCAAATGCCCCACTACATCTCTGTAGTAATTGGGGCCACACACAGCCATCTACTGGAATGGCGGGCAAAGCCCTGAGGGCAGGGATTTAGGAAGAGAGACCCCAGAAGTAGGCAAGCAATACATAGGAACTTCATCTCCCAGAAACTCTGACCACTCACCGGCCACCAGGCTATGTCCCGACCAGCCAGGAAGAAGCCCCCAACAGTGCCCCGGTTGGTCTTCAGCATCGCCTGCGCAGGAGGGAAGACAGGGATGGTCAGACTACAGCCAATGGACCCAGGATGCCCCGATACTGCGGTCGTGGTGCTGATGAAGTGCCCTTTTCCGGCTCTCCTGGAGAGAGACACGTTTTCCTGGAAACTGTGAGATAGCATCCATCTTCAAAGGGCCTCCAAATCAGAGTTTGAGCAAAACCCAGGGACTTTAGGAAATTATATTTCTCAACTTTTGTCTGAATTGCTCTGTTTATTTCATTTATGAAAACAACGTGAGGTATCACTGTGCTGGGAAGAACATCTGTAGCCTCACATTCATTACTAAAAGAAAGAATGAGCATCAGGGAATTAAGTATCCAACTCAACTAAGTTAGAGAGTGAGCAAATAACACAGGAAGATAAAAGAAATGAGATCGGAAAAAGAACAGGCGTCAGGCTGGAGACGCTGAACAGGTTAAGCCTGAAGTTCCCAGTGCCGGCCCCATCACACAATGGGCCTGTTGGGAGAAGAAATTAACTCAGCGTGAGCATCACTGATGTCACACACAAGAAAAGGATTCTGAGAGATGGGCAATGAAGTCTGCGACAGCTGCTAATGTTCTCTCTGCTTCATCACATCACACCTTTTCCTCCCTTCGATGTTTTACCCCTAAGCCGTGTGGCCACCCTTAGTCCCTATTGGGCGCCTACATACCCACAGCCCGACGGCCATCACTACCACGAAGTAGATGACAATAACGGAGATGTCAGCAGCATTTCGGATGCGCTCTGACATCTCAGAAGGGCCCGGGGTCTCAGTCATCGTGCTGGGGCTCAACGTGCTGGCCATGGCTGCAGGCGGTGCTTTCCCCGTGCCCGGGAATGGCTCTTTCCTTATATAAGCTCTGGGTTAATGATCAGCTTCCAGTAGGTGGGGTGTGCTGTCAGAACCAGCTCCTGGGCACGGGACCTTTAAACCTTTTCTCTGAAGCTCTGAGACCCTGGCCCTCCAGTGGTCAGTGCTGGTCTAAGTGGAGTGTGAGAATGAAGAGTGAGAGACCAGAAGTGGGGTGAGAGTTGGGGGTGGAGAGTGGGGTATTCAAAGCATGGAAAGACAGGGTCTTTAAGATTTGACCAGGCTGAGTGAGGATTTGGGAGAGATGACTTTATTAGACTCCACAAGTATGTGAGATTATGCAGGATTTGTTCTTCTGTATCTGGCTTATTTCATTTAACATAATGTCCTTCCATTTTATTTATCTTTTTACAATGGGAGGGTTTTTTTTTTAAGTTGAATAAAATTCCATGGTGTATGTGCATGTACGTCACGTTTTCTTTATCCGTTCAACTGCTATCACACACGTACAGTTTTCATACCTTGGCTACTGCGAATAATGTGGTTACGAGCGTGGGAGTGCAGATAACTCTTTAAGATACTGATTTTGTTGCCTTTAAATACATACCCCGACCTGGGATTACTGGATCCGATGGTAGGTCAACTTCTAATTTTTTTCTTTTAAAGATTGTATTTGTTTATTTTTAGATGGAGGGGAAGGGAGGGAGAAAGAGAGGGAGAGAAACATCAATGTGTGGTTGCCTCTTGTGCACCCCCCACTGGGGACCTGGCCTGCAACCCAGACATGTGCCCTGACTGGGAATAGAACCAGAGACCCTTTGGTTTGCAGGTCAGCTCCCAATCCACTGAGCCATACCAGCCAGGTAACTTCTAATTTTTTGAGGCTCCTCCATACTGTTTTCCATAATGACTATATCAATTTACACGCCCACCAAGAGGGCACTAGAATTCCCCTCTCTCCACCTTCTCTCCAACACTTATCTCTTGCCTTTTTGATAATAGCCATTGTAAAATGTGTAGGGTAATATCTCGTTGTGGTTTTGATTGGAATTTCCCTGATGATTAGTGATATTGAGCCCCTTTTTCTTCTCATCTGCCAGATCCCTGTGCTCACCAGCCGAGTAGAGTCTACTTCTAATCACTTTTCAAACTCCTCTCCCCTTGCTTTCCATGCCATGGACACTTGCACAGAACCACACTCTCTCCTCGCTGGGTTTCTCTAATTTATGTCATTAAAAAAAACTTTCCAGTATGGAAACCTGAGAATGTTACTACCATATTTAAAGTCTTCTGTGTCAAGTAAATGAAGCCTCAAATCCCTAGAGCAGCCTATAAAGCACCCCTCCCCCTCCTGGCCAAGTCTCTCTTGTCCGTTTCCTCTCTGCCTGGCCTTCCGCACTTCACCACCTTCTACAGCTGGCAGGCACAGCAGACTTCGCCACCTCCTGGATGTCCCTTGATCCTAAATGCTGCATATGTTTTATGCCTTTTATTTCCTCTTCTTACAATGATTTTTCTGCTATCCCTTTAGAACTAGATCAAGTTCTACCTACTCTGGGAGACCCAAATATGAAAGTGAAAGACTGTGTTGATCATCATAATATTAAGGCCTAGGACAGTGCCTGGCAGATTGGAGTCATACAAATAATGTGTGCTGCAAACTCTGGTCACCCAGTTCAGGCAGTTCCACTTGAACCAGCAGGAGGTGCTGTGGGACTAACCATGGGTAGTCGGTGTGTGGCCACTCCCAGTTGGATGAACCACAAGAGAGCTGCAATCACTTCTGCTCACTTTTGGGGACTTTGCAGCTGTGCCCCCCCGAGGAGGGGCATCAGTGGAGTCAGGTGATAATCTATGAATTGTTAACAGAAGCCTGAATAATTCCAGAAGAGTTCTGGGAGCTCTACTTGATTTTTCCTGAGGTTTTACTGGTTGTAAAATAAGCAGCATGGTTCTATGGTTTTCTGTGGTTCAAAATTCTCTTTCTTTGGATCTCCAAATGCATTAATATAATGATAATACAACACATGATGGTATATGATAGTATGTGATATGATGTTATTTGAATCTCAGGCCAAGTGGCTCGAGGAGAGGCAGCATGGTCTCCCCAACCGTCTCTGGGCTCCAGGCTGAGAGCGAGGCTGAGTATCACTGCTCAGCATGGGACAGCAGCCCCCATGGTCACACAGAGCTCCAGGCCAGTGGGGAAGTGAGACACAAACCCTGAGCGCCCCGTCCTCACGCTGCATGTGGGGACCTCACAGAGCACCACTTGACTGCCCCAGGTGGAGATGGGGGCGGGGTTCCACATGACAGTAATGTATGCTATTCAGGAGTATTAAAAATAATATAAGTTAAAATGACTGGATTTACACAATTGGCAAATGGATGTAAGTAACATCACTGTGAATATATTTGTAGCAACTTAAAGATAGGCATATTCACGTGCATTAAAAATGGTAAAAAGGAATACAAGGTTTAACTAAGGGTATACATATATTTTTCTAGATTTTTCTTCTCTGTTCCAGTTGGAAGTGCTGGATTCACATGCTCAGAGGGTCCACCTCTCTGACCTCAGGTAGCCAACCACCAGGGTCACCGGCAACCAGCCTCCATGCTTTCTTTGGCCTTGGCACCTGCCCTGACCTCTGACCCGAGGGCTCTTTCTTCCTGTCTGCCAAAGAGATCACCTGACTCATGCCACAGATCCAAACCTATACATCAACCTTTTTGAGGTTTCTTTGGCCCCATTTCCCTGCACCCCTCAACATGCATGCAGGGTTATTTCCCCACCTGTATGTTCTCGTTTGCCTCTTCTGTCTTTGCACATACATGTGCAGTTCACATACATGTGCAGGCAAGGTTGGACCGACTGAGATCTCTTCTCGCTCTGTTGTCTTGGGCAGTGATGCCAGGAATAGTTACAGTACAAAGACACTGCCCATATGCGTAGTGCTAGTGCAATGACTGGAAGATGTGGGCCTTGTGGCCAGCAGGGGGCACTGTGTGGTGTGCTGAGTGCAGGCTTGTGATGGACAGCTGGTGAACCACTTAGCTGGCTTTAGGCCGTTTGGGCAAACTGTATCGTCACTGATGCGTGACTTTCCTCCATCTAAGATACCCTCACCCATGAGCTCCCGGGTCTGGTTCAGATTTGTGTCATCTCCTTTTTTTCTACAAGTCTTTGTCCAAATTGCGTCCGGGAAGAGCTGATGGATAGTGAGGACTAGAGTGAGTTGAATCCTGGGAGAGTCTGTCTAGGGGAGAAGACACAGCTTGCAGGCATTCTCCCCACAGGGGAGCTTCTGAAGACAGAGCTCTGGGGCACCTCTAACACACCTTGGAGCTTTCCCCCCTCAGTCCTTTATAAATGGGGCATTCGCAAGGGGTTTAACTGAAGGCCCCCCCCCAGGGGAGGGGCGGTGCATGCAGCACCTGCCTTTCTCCTCTGGCCCCCAAGGAGCAGGGGGACTGTGATGCTTACAAGCCTCTGTCTCGCTCTATTGGTCACTTGGCCAGGCAACCACTTTCTGCACTGGAAGCCTTGGAAACATGGGTAATTTTGAGGCAGACTTTATAGTGCATCAAGAAGTGCTATAAATGTGAGGATTGTTGTTCCCTGAACTTTGGGCTGAAGGGGAGAATGAGTATCACCGCACCGGAAATGATAGCCTCGGAGCCGGTACTGTGATCTTGGCCCCAGGGAGGCGGGCCGAGTCCTCGCCTCTGCACCCTTTGCCCAGCCATCTGCTCCTCTGTCACAACCTGTGACCAGCACTAACTCATTGGGGGCATTTTTGCTGTCCCTGCTGCCACCAGCACTGAAGATATAGGGCATTTAGGTCGTTAGCGAAGTCTACTTGTGTGGTCCTGTCAAGGCTCAGACCTGACTATTGATTACTCTTGTTTGATTGCGTCGTCTAATAGTTATTACATGACAGTATTGAATAGTAATGAAGGTAATGGGTAATGTTTCCTGTTCCCGATCTTTGTGAGAATGCCCTTCATGAACAGAGATGCTGACTTTCAGACTAAACTACATGGTGTGCGGGAGAGTGCATATTACCACATTATAAATGTACCTGTCTATTTTCTTAACTGGTTTCTATCAGGAATAGTTGTTAAATTTAATGAATGACTCCTTCTGAATCTGTTGAGACAATAATATTTTATCTTTTGATCTATTAATATGGTGTATTATATTCAAATATTTCTTAATATTGATAACACTTGCATTCCTGAAATAAATCCCACTTGGTGATGGTCTATAAATGACTACTTTGGTATTGGATTTTGTTAATTTTTTATTTAGAAATTCTATATGAATATGTAATGCCTTGGTTTGAAAAGGACTTTGTTTTTGGTATTTCTTTGTTTTGTTTAAGTATGTGTTACTTCCTGCTTTCTATGAGAACTAGAAAATTTCCTCTCTTTTTCAGTGCTTTGGTAAAATTATGAATCACCTGATCTTTGAAGGTTTGTTAGAAGGTTTCCTATGATACTACCTGAGCCTCATGCCTGATAACATTCTCTATTTTTTCCTGAAGAAATTGGTCTGTTTAAATGTTTTTAACTTGAATAGGACCAGTTTTGCTTTTTTCCATGAAAGTATGCATTTCATCTAGTTTTCTTAAAAAAGTAGAGGTTATCTCTTATATTTTTTCCATTTTTCAATATTTCCCACATATGTACCTTATCCATTTTCACTGAGTGAGTTAATCCACGGTTTTTGTACTTTGTCATTTAAAAAGAATTTTGATGTGCCAATTAGATCTGCTATTTTTCTAGCCTCCACCACATAACCTCTTGCTTTTATTGTGATGGGGAGATGGGTTGTTTCTCACTTGCCTTTTTAATTTTCTTGGACTGGGCTGAACTCAAAATTTCTCCCCTTTGCTTGATTTTCCCTGCACAAGATGGTTCCCACAGAGCTCTCCTTTTGATGCTTTTTCCCCTTAGCGCACTTCCTTTCCTAGCGGTCGTTAACCCTAACATCCCTGCATTAACGTCAGCGCTCTGGCTGCTGAGCTGCATTCTTTTTCTCTATCTTCATGTTTCAGGGGTTTTCTATTTCTTGCAGTGATTTTAGATTAATATTAAACTTGCTCGCTGCTGGCTTTCCTCTTCTATCCTCTACAAAGATTTCTTGACTGATCTTGCTTTCTGTTTAGACAATGGCTAATGATGGAAGAATGGGAGAGGGCTTGTTGGCTTTTGGAAGTTAGTGTGTTCATTTATTTATTTATGCGCTTCACTTATATGTGGTTTGAAGTTGGAACATTTTCAATATAGGAGACCATTCTGCATGGCGTGGGCCCGGCTCCCACTCAGAAAGGCCAGTGGAAAGCGAGGTCTGGTACACAGGACTCATGACCATGGATAGGTTCTCTTTAGTGGGATCTGGGCCCATATCACCCAGAATGGTCTCTTACATTTCATGTTGTTTTACCAGGAATGTGGGTTTTGTGTAGTTTCATTTGTCCTCTTTCTTTTTTCTTTTTTATTGAGTATGAATTTTTAAAGGCTCATACAATGAAAACTGAAAAATATTTCTGAAATAAAGCAAAGAAGATATAAGTAAATGGATAGGCATCTTGCGTTTATGAATTCGAAGACTTAATATTTTGTTAAGATATTAATAAGCAATCTAAAGATTCAATGCAGCCTTTATAAAAATTCCAGAGACATTATTTTCCAGAAACAGAAAAGTCCACCCTAAATTTATGTGAAATCACAAGACACCCTGAAGAAAATATTGCAAAAGAAGAAAAAGTTGAAGGTATCATACTTTCTGATTTCAAACACATTCCAATGCTCTAGTAATTAAAACAGTGTGATACTAACATAAAGACATACATGCAGACGCATATAACAGAAGGAACTCTCATACACATGGTCAAAGGGTTTTCAACAAGCATGCCAAGCCCACTTAATGAGAGAAAGGACAGTCTCTTTACCAAATGGTGCTGGGAAAATTGGATATCCACATGCAATAGAACAAAGTTAGAGTCTTACGTCATTTAAAAATGAATTCACATGGATTAAAGGCCTAACAGCAAGAACTTAAACTATAAAAGTGCTACAGGAAAACCATTGTGACATCATATTTGCCAACAATTTCTTGGATATGACACCAAAGCATGAGCAACAACAACCACAAAAAGCGCCTGGGACATTATGTGGTTTAGATCAATTATAAAAAAACAAATACTACACGATTTCATTCAAATGAGGTGTTTCACGTCATCACACTCAGAGAAGCACAAAGTGGAATGGCAGTTTTCAGGGACTGGGGTAGAGGGCCATGGAGAGTTGTTGTTTAATGTATAATGAATTTCAGTTTTTCAGTATGGAAACATTCCAGAGGTCTGTGGCACCATAATGTCCATACACTTAACACTGCCCAACTGCACCCCTCAGAATGGTAAGATAGTAAATATTAAATTAGGCGTTGTTACCAAGGGAGAGCCGTGGAGGGCATAAATGGAAGCCAGAGTGTGTCGTACTGATGGGAGGAAGTACCACCTTTCCACTCACCTTTCACTGCAGAATAACACGTCTCTCCACGCAGGCTGTTGTCAACAAATCGCGTCTGTGGTGTCACTGGTTGTGACTGTGCCATCAATGGAAGTCACAGATGTTTTCATTGGACATCATGGTGGTCACAGAATCTCTGATCGCCTTTTAATCTCATCCTGTTTCAGAATCACTCACTCTAATCATAACATCGCCTTAATAAAGAGGCTCAGATTGGGCTTAAACTGTTCAGTGTAAAAACAAAAGTGGTAATGCCCAACTGTTCCACAAAATAAGAAAACCTCAGACTTATATGGACTCTTCTCTCTATGCTACCTAGACATCCAATTGATCGCTAACCACATGGGTTCTCTCTAAACCTCCTTCAAATTCATCTGGTCATGTTGATGGTCCATGATAACATCTTATTTTAAATCTTCATGGCACTTATTGATTATGGCTATAATTGACTCCTGATTCATATCTCGCTCCCCCCTCCCCTCTCTGACTCCCCAGGGTCTTTCTGCTCTCCTGGTGTCTTCTGATGGTGAAATCTGGTTCTGATCCGAGGGTCCCTCCTTCTTCCTGCCTGAACAGCTGGGCCTAATTTTAGTGAATGGCTCAGAAACATCCTATGTGGTCTCTCCTAGAGAAGACAGAGCACTTGCTTCCATTTCCTTCCAAACAGAGCCCATTCTCACTGTGATATGTCTCACCTCCAATGACACAAAGAGAATCTAAATGTCTGGACCAGAGTAGTGACCCTTCGTCCACCTAGAGAGATATGTAGTGTCATCATAGGATGCTGTGTGGAGACTCCCTGGACTTGTGGCTGGAATTGTGAGGGGTGCGATTTGGGGAGGGCAGGACTCTTTGAGCACCATTACCGGGCCAAGGCCGGACATGCATCCTGCATCCACCAGGGGGCGCTGTGGCTTAAGCACATGCTCCGTGCTCCCAAGTTTCTTAGCGGTTTCTCCCGCCCCTTGCAGGTCTTTTGTGGGCTGACAGGGGTAAATAACGTCCTTCCTCCTTCGATCTCTCTCTTTCTCAGGCAGAGCCAAGGCTAAATTTGAAGGAGGAGCTTACACAGCTCCAGAAAAGGGAAGATTTGCATGGAGTCCTCCCACTCTCAGGATTAAGGGACATATAAGAAGGGTTGGTGGGTTCAGGCCTGGCTGTGGGGCTCAGGAGGCAGAGTCTGGGGCGTCTCCACCATGGATTGGGCTCCATTTCTCCTTGTCCTCCTGGCTCACTGCACAGGTGGTGCCTGAGGGGAATTCAGGGAGGGTGCCTGTTTGTCCCCTGGGACGATGACCTCTTCCTCCTCCCTGGGAACAGGGTTTGTCTTGTCCTCCCTGATCTCTGTGTGTCTCCCTTCTTGCAGGGACTTGGGCCGAGGTTGTGATGACTCAGCCCAACTTTGTCTCGGGGTCTCCGGGACAGAAAGCCACCATCTCCTGCACCCGCAGCAGCGGAAATATTGGGGACAACTATGTGTATTGGTACCAACAGCGCCCAGGCAGTGTGCCCACAATTATGATCTATAATTATGACAAAAGACCCTCTGGGGTTCCGGATCGGTTTTCTGGCTCTGTGGACAGGTCCTCAAACACTGCCTACCTGACCATCTCGGGGCTGCAGCCTGAGGACGAGGCAGACTACCACTGTCTGTCTGGTTATGACAGCTATTATTAGCACAGAGATTCAGGCCCATGGGGAAGTGAGACCAAAACTTCTCAGAGCCTCCTTGTCCTGGGTCTGCATTCATCCCATACACACCAGGGAAACTGTTCTTTCTTGTTTTCTGCTCCAATGCTAGGGTTTGAGTTTTCATGAGTTCCTCTATTTTCTTTGCAAAATGTGAAATTTTCCTTCCGCGTCTTGATGGACAATCTCCTAATCCCTTTGCAATCACTTCACAGAGGTGATTTAGTTCAGGACAGGGTTTCTGAGCCTGGACACCGTGACTACGGGGCCAGTGTCCCTGCTTGTGGAGGGGGCTGGTCTGTCCATGTGGGACCTTCAGAAGCATCTTTGGGCTCCACACATCACAAGCCAATAGCACCCTACTCTCTAAGTCACAATCAACAAAAATACCTCCATACATTTACACATAACCCCTGGGGCAGGGAAATACCCTGGGTTGAGACCCATGGGGTTACGAGACCGTGTTCTCAGCAGTTAGGCAGCCTTTGCCTTGGAGTCTGTTCATGCCAGTCAGCTGGACGGAGACTAACGTGCCATCTCCCTGTGCTTCTGAGTTCCCCTCTGTGAGACAAAAGAGTCACACAGACTCACATGGGGACAAAGCCTGCGACCCAGTCCTGTGGCAAGTCCTGTCCATCAGTGTGAAGGACAGCAGGAGGACAGCTAGTGTCAGGGCGGGAGGTTAGGGGATGGAGGGATTGAATGAAAAGGAAAAGGACTCATGGGCATGGACAGCATGCGGTGATTGCTGGGGGGAGGAAGGTGCAAGGGGCCCAAATGGTAATGGAAACTAATACAATAAAGATTAAATGAAACAACAACAACAAAAAAAACACCAAACAGAAATCCATGAGTATAGTACAATTTTTAGCCAAAGTACGTATGTAGTTAATATATTGAAATTTTACACATTGCAAATAAAATATTTCATTTACTCTCTTAGGGAGTGTTATCAAGCCTGAGACACAAAGATGAAGGCACATGTGACAAGGTCTCTGCCCTGGGGTCAGGTCTGTGTGGGGCCTGGAGCACAGACAGGGGCAGCGGGGGGTGAGGAGCAGACACCGAGGACAGAAGATACGATGACCCCCGAGAGCAAAAACCTGCCCAGGGCATGAGGGTGTTTGCACAGCTGCTCACATTCCACTTCCAGAACAGTCTGTGAGCTCATCAGTTGTCACCCAGGACTGACACGTAGCTCAGAGTCCACCGTGGGATCAATGAAACGTGATGTTCAACTTCTCAACCGAAAGTCCCACAGAAGACCCTAGTGGGGAAACTGATGAAGGGAGAACCGTGGGTTTGAAATGTCCGTGTGAACGAGACAGGACTCTGCCCTGTGACGTGGGTGAGGGAGCCGATAAATGACGTCCGAGGCCGTGTGTGCTGGTCTGGACTCCCTTCTGCTCACACGTGTCACCCCTGAACCTCAGACTCCAAACCCAGGAGGCCTGACCCCCTTCCCTCTGTCACTCAGCACAGCAGTCAGGTAGCTCTTCATGCTGGAGATGACAACACACATCGATTTATGTGACAGTCAGTTGCTGTTGTGTGAGAGTTGGGGACATTGAATGCATGTTTACGCTAGAACACATACTGATGAGTACGTGGTGTGTGGGTGTGTTTTCATAGTCAGTGTGGGAGCCAAGTGAGTGATACGGAAGGTAGAACATTAAATAATAGGAACTCTACGGATGGTGGCTGAGGTGGTATAATCAATGCGGGTGACTCTTTGATCTTTCTCTGTATTTGTGTCACATTTAATTCCTTATTTCAGTCTGACATGCGTGTGCACTTGTGTTGTCACCCTGATTCCAGGTTTAATCCTGCTTCTTTGCAAAGAACAGAGGAGAGGTCGTCTCGGACACCACGGACGGAGAGGAGTCAGGGTTTTGAAGTCACAGGAAAGGCAGGGAGGCTGCGGGTCCGAGAGCACGTGGAGGGGCTGCGTGATGGGTGGATGGGGGAGCAACCATGAAACCCCTGAGGGGAGCCCAGGATTTGGGGTTCTGTGGGAGTCACTGAGGCTTTCAAGGACGGGGTGACCTGCCTGAGGTGAATGAGAAAGACCCCTCGAGTGCCTTGAAGATAGAGCGCCTGAGGTGAGCAAGAGATCTGGTCAGAGCCATTGACTAGGAGTCCCTGTGAGTCTAGACGTGTGGGGACATGGGACCGTGGGCACAGGTAAAGCAGGTTGGATCCGGGCACAGAGGGACGTGATGGTCTCTGCCTCCAACTGCCCAGACACCCAGCACATCTGCAAATGCACCACACTCAACTGGTATTGTGTTACTACAGTAAAGACAATGACAAAGGAAGCACAGTTAGGGAAAGTACTGTTTATAATATAAAATATTTGAGGACTCCCAAGAAAAATTCTAACAAGAAACAATGACAAAGATGTGCAAAACATCACAAACTAAGATAAAAAGTCAGTTCCTGAAATGAATAAGCATGCTATAGCTCCCACTGATAGTATGAAGCCTTCAAAAACCGTTACTGTTACCCATCACTTAATCATATCAGATCTAGGAAAACTGTTCATGCAACATGTGACTTGAAAGTTTTGCTCAATAGTCCTCTGCACATGCCCACGAGTGCATTCCTGGAAAGTTTCCTTAAAAGCCACTATGAGCCCATGAAACCAGATAGTCCGTCATCTGTGACATTGGACATGAACTTCACTGTGCGTTTACTTTGCAACATCTTCACTGAACGTGAATCCAAATTAACTTGGCATTAACGTCCTTGTTTGCCCTCCCACCGCTGTGGATCCTGGGAGTTAGAGGCACCAGTCAGCAGGACAGTGCGTCAGAGTCACGGTACCTGGGAACCTGGATTGCGGGCGTTCAAGCGGGGCAGGTGCGTGGTACTCGAGCGACGAAAAATATTCACGGAGCCGTTGGGACGCCTGGCATGCCTTTATTCACGGGGGGGTGAGCCACGCACGCTGCAAGCTCGTGTCTATCTGCACGTCTCTGCATGGCATGTGTCACGGCCCTTGCTGCCCAGCGTGGCACCTATTGTGGCACCTGTCCCCTTGCGTGTCTCTCTGCATGTCTCTCTAGTGAGAAGCCCCTACGTGTTTAATTACTATAGGGGAACAAAGCCAGGGAAATACCAGAACATTACATAACACAATATAATTCTGCTCATGTGTGCTCACTTCAGGTTATGGGAAGAGTTTA